>JAPYYV010020646.1:0-10360 GCA_030522625.1 Copidosoma aretas
AGTGGCTTTTAAATGTAGCATTCAAGATATTAGCGATTATAATCGCTGAATAAGTAGAAAAATAGGTAGAGGAGTGTAAAATAACAAAGGAGTGTCAGGTTGGCATCAGAGAAAAATGAAGAACAAGGTGCCATATTTTGTACTAAATAGTTTAACTAAAAATAAAATAGAGGAACGGGGCAACGAATTATATGCTGTTTTTGTAGACTTCAAAACAAAATTTGATAACATTTATAGATTAATGTTTCGGGTCAAATCATATATGTAAGGGATAAGTATGAAAATTAATAAAATGTTGGAGAATCTAGAAATGTACAAAAAAACAGGTAATTACGGCCAGGAGCTAACAAATTTACTTAAAACAATAAAAGTGGTAAGGTAAGGTTGCCCATGCCTGGTACTTTAAAGTTATTTTATAAAGAATATAGATGATAAGTGGATGTAAAAAAATAGAGGAGGTTAAACAGAAGACCAACTCAAAATTTACTGTCTCAAATCATCAGATGATGTTGTTTTGGGCACACAGCAATTTAAAGACACAAAAAATATGCAGAAACACTTAGATAAATATATTACAAAAAATATACTGGAAGTAAGCCAAAAAAAGAATATTAATTTTTAGGAATGAAGAAGGATAAAAACAAATCTGTTTCAATTTGAATTGGAGGCATTGGAAATTTTACACGAGCACATGGATCCAGGAATGTGGTTCTTAACAAAAAATTATCGTGGCACACGGAAAAAACGGCAGGCAGGGAGCAATGGGCAGATAAAGCAGTTTTAGGCTTAAGCACAAGAGCTAAAGTACAAAGTTTAAATTAAATATTATTTTTAATGGGCTTAATGATAAAATTATATTACACATACATAGCGGAGACTTGCCTGTGAAACAGAAAAAAAAATATGTACAAAGAATAAAAGGCAGATTCAAAATATGCAGTTGAGTTTATATGCAGAGACAGAAGGATTTATACGGAAGCTGGAGGCGGGCAAGGTAGGCATGGATTTGGTAATGAAAAAGGAAAGAAAAAGGGGAAAAAATTGATTCAGATTTACAAATATCATATTGTGTTTAAATGCAAACACACCAGGATATATATAAGAAATGGAGGCGGAAAGGGTTAGCCTAGAAATAGGCATACGAAAAAGGGAATAAATTTACTTTTTGCACGTATCAAAAATAGACAAGAGCAGGTGGCCTTATCTAGCAGTTGGCCATACAAAATAGGCAAAGAAGTTAAAGTTGTATATGAAAATGTAGAGGATTGGAGAAAAATAGGATTTATAAAAACAGCAACGAAGAAAATAAGCTTGAGAAAATCAAAGATGATTTCACAAAGGAAAAGAATACTTTTGTAAATCAGAAAATAAAGAAAAAATCTATGGTATTTGACAACTTTATTATCCGTAAAATGAAAAAAAAAAAGAAAAAAGCAGAGAGAGAAAAATAAAGAAAGAAGAAAAAGATATAGGTGAGTTTAGAAGTTTTTCAGGGATAGACTGCAGGCTCTGCAATGAGAGAAAAAGAATGTATAAAGCACACATTGCTATGTAAAGAGGAAAGAAAACAGCGAATGGAATAATATCAGTTAGAAATATAGGATTAAAAGATAATGGAGAGATATGCAGGAGGGAGTTGATTCATGTGAAAATATAAGATATTTATGTGTAAAAAGAAATTCTAACACGTTGTTCTATGTTTAATCATTTACATAAGTTACTCTATTTAAAATATATTTAGTACTAATATAAAAGGATAAGAATTTTTAATAGTTATGAAATAAAAAAAGAAAATGTAGAAGTATATAAAAATCTATAAAAGAAATGAAAATAATAAAATAAAAAATTCACATTTACAAATGTTAAGGAAGAATTTTAAATTAACTCTTATTATAAACTAACATCAATATTTGATTATAAAATGATAAAAAATCAAAAAAAGGCTAATCACCGTTTCTGTAATCACAATGATTACGTAAATATTATATACATATACATATGTATCAATATTAACCTCAAATACCAATCAGAGTTATTATCAGTATAACATTATTAGCAATTATTGATAAATCAGTAAACTTATTTCATATATTGACTATATTTGTTCGGATTTTTAGCGAATTTTCATGAGACCGCTTTTGTTATCTATGTTGGCACGCATATATGTGTATCAAAAAAAAATTATTGTATTAATTATTCAGACTTAAGAATAAAAATATTGAAATATGGGGGTTGGCGCGCGGAGCGCGCCGGGGGCCAAGCCCCACTAGTATATGTATATATATATATATGTATATATATATGTGTATATATATATATATATATATATTTACACACACGTGTGTGAAACAGAAATATAAATTTTAGATCTTATGACTTATATGAAATTCCAGAGTTAAAAAAAAAATTCCCTGATATTTGCAGGTGTTTTCAGAATAAAAAAAAATCCCTCATATTTCCATGATTTCCAGATTTTTCAGATATGGTGGACACCCTGTAAATAGGTATTAATAAAATAACCTGTTGGAAAAGAAGTATCTGAATGGAAGATTACTTATAATTATCATTAATTAATAAATTAATAGACGAAGAGAAGAATAACCAATACTAATCTAAATGAACGAAAGAACTAGGGGAACAAGTATAAAAATCGAAAAGTAATAATTTTAATATTGAATTTAATTATTTTTAAATAACGGGCGGAACAACAAAACTTAATAAATTTTAACATGAAAACAAAGGAAAAAATAATCAAATAAAAAATAGCTTATTTATGCATAAAAAATTAAATCTTTTACTATTAGAGAAAATTCATCAATTGGTCATAATTATCTTTTTCTTTTCTAAAACTTAAAAAATTATTAAATGTTGGGGGTTAGTGCGCGAAGCGCGCAGGAGAACAAAGCCACACTAGTATATATATATATATATATGTATATGTATAAATCCGCTTAACTTCTCGCCACCTTGTGCTATTCGAGTTGATGCGCATTTGTACATATACATCTCTTTGTGTCTTGTGACGAGGCAATTTCTTGCCCAAGGCGCGGCTGGCGCGTCCTCGAGCCGTCCCGAATGCCTCGCACTTGTACCTACCGAAAAATTCGAAAATAACACACAACGAATCCTCACACCACTACCACTGATGAACTTTTGGTGCGCTTCTATTTACTGACGACGAACAGCTACGAAATAGGCACGCCCGACGACCCTGAAAAGAACATCAACACACACACACACACACACACACACACACACCACGACTCTCGACCGCTGGTTGTCTCTGCTCTGCTTGGCTGCGATGATTACTCTTACCTAGAGGAAATTTCGACGCGGGCGGCACGTCGGGATCGCGTGGCTCTTGTAAGGAGAATCGTCCGGAGGCTTGATCGACCGCACGCCATATACATATATATATATGCCACTGTTCGACACCAGACTAGCCTAGGCCCTTCATTTACACAGGCCAGTCGCTTTGGTAACACGCACGATAACGTGCACAATAAATAATAGTAAAAATGGCGAACAGCACTAATTAACCGCAGGTGAACTAAATCGGCGTCGTACGGAATCAGGCTGATACGCTCGAACGCTACTCAAATACACGCACCCAATATGCACTCAATAAAAAAAATGGCGCCACACTCGCACATCTTTCTCTCTCTAATTTCCGCACTACGCCGGTAGCCCGCACTAGGTATCACCACGCACTCTTGTTCTTGCACTCTCGATCGACGCGGGACACGTCCGATACACCCTGTCCCCCAGCACTCTTCCCTACCTGACTGCAGTTCGTCGACTCGTTGACACCCGCGGCGCTTTGCTACTTGTACCCGCCTCGGCTACTGGACTGTGCGCAGCGGCCGCGGCTGAGGATGATAACAGGGCGCGGGGACGGCAGACGGTGATGGAGCGGCCCCCAGGAAACCTTGAGGTGGAGCTGCCGGCGACGAAGACGTTGTCTGCTCTCCTGCTGCTGACTCTCTCCCTTCTCTCTCTCTCTTTTTTCTGGCTTTCTATGGCTCTGTGTCGCGTGTCTCTCGGCTAACGGATCAGCTGGTACTGCCTCGCGGGCCCTATTCCCGCTCGTGCGACGCTGTCGAACCTCTACCATGTATATGTATATCTACTAATCGCATTCCTATATGGGGCTTTCCGCACGTTTTCTAACGGCAAGAATTTATGCAGGTAGGGGAAAAGGATGGTGAGGCCACTCGGATACTTTTACCTACTTTTTGTGAAAAAGTGACCCCGTCACAGTCTCGTAGCAGGAACTTGCTGTACTGCTTCTTGCCCCTCACTTGCTATTACAGTGCTGACTATAGAAGAAAGTGTCAGAGAGCCAGTTCGTAACTCCGTCATTTTCTAGGAAAATCGCAAACAATTGCTCAAGTAAATATGGCATTTTTCTTTTTTTTGAAATGATCGTGTTGGATGAAAATTCAATCTCCTTCTATCAAATTTTTTGCCATTGAAGAACTAAGATTCCAACAAACCTTTTTACTAAGAATTATATTCATTTGATGATCAAACAAACAATGTAATATTGACTTTTTTGATAGGCTTAATTGAAGTACGAGAGAATCGTCTCTACGTTTTGACATCGCAGTTCTCGTATTTGCCAACATGCCACTAATATTTTTTGATCGGAGTAAGTATGAGCTGGACTATAGAGATATATTCGGTGTGAACAAAGTAATCCTCTAAAAGTGGAATGTAGACATCACTGACTATACATTTAGATATATTCAGCCAAATTCCGCGAAACAATGTTTTTCAGGATGACTGTGAAAACTAATATGTTTCAAACGAATTAGATTCTTAAATCCTAAAAAAGCATCATAACGACTTTCTTTGACACATGTATATGTGCACGTCTACCTCTTCTTATAATGTGGAAATCCAGCAAACCCGTGTCGACATTACTAACATCATCTAAAAATGTTTGTAAAAAATGTAATATTAGGACTAGGAATTAGGGTTGGGTGTGGATTTGGCAATTTTAACCTTTTTCTGTAGGCATTCTGCAAATTTAGCTCTCGAATTTATTATTATAGTATTAAGAAGTTAGAATCTTCATAATTTTATTCAGCTCTTCAAATAAGTTTGTCACGTACATATAACTTTCAACATATATTTCCATTTCTACTAGAAATTACTAGAGAAACAGTATTTTAAACTATTCTAACCTTTAGTATTTATAACTTATTGTCTTCTTCCTGAATTCAAAAAATAAAAAATTTGGATCTCATCTGCATATTTCTCTAAAAATATATATTTGGGTGTCCGTTATTTACAAAATTTAATTTTTTTGTTATCTATCCTTTTCAAACTCTTCATTGCATCCAAAAATGAAAATTCATTTCCTGAGAACCAAACAATTTTAGAGTAAACACGTGCCACCAGAGACATTTTGTTTTAACTAGTAAATTTCAACCTTGCTAATTTTTTCTAACCACCTTACGTATTTTTTCTGGATTTTTAAATCATACCATTGATTTACATTTCACTTAGACTTGAATAATTAATTTTTCCAGATCAAAATAAGCAAGTTAAAAAACTTTCATATTTTGTATTTTTTGTTCTTCAAAGGCTTCGAAGGCCAAAATCAAATTTTTTCAACTTGCTTGTGTGAGCTGAAAAAAATCAATTAATTAAGTCCAAGTGATATATAATTTAATAGTACGATTTAAAATTTAAAAGCAATACTTAATGTAATCAAAAGAATCAATCAAGCTTAAAATGTAAAAGTCCCATGTTATTTAAATGAGAAATCAAAATTAATCTGGTGGCACGTGTTAACTTCAAAATTTTTTGGTTTTCAGGCAATTAATTTTTATTTTTGAGTGCAATGAAGAGTTAACAAAGGTTAGTCGATCAAGAAATTAAATTTTGTCAATAAGGGACACACTTATATATATATACTAGTGGGGCTTCGCCCCCTGCGTGCTCCTCGCGCCAACCTCCATATTTCAATATTTTTACTCTCATGGCTGAAAATTAAATAAAAAAATTTTTTTTAATACACATGTATGCGTGCAAACATAGATAACCGATGCGATCTCATAAACATTCGCTAAAAATTTAAACAGATATTATCAATACATTAAATTAGTTTACTGATTTATCAAATGATTGTTAATAATTTAATACTGATAATGACTTTAATTGGTAGTTAAGGTTAATATTGATAAATATGTATATGAATACAATATTTACGCAATCATTATTATTACAGAAATAGTTGTGAGCCTTTGATTGTTATCTTTGATCATTTTCAGATCAATTATAGATATAAGTTTATAATGAGATATCATTTTAAAGATCTTTCTTAATATTTTTAAATGTAAATTGATTATTTTATTTTGTATTCATGTCATACATAGATTTTTATATACTTATATATTTACTTTGTTTGTTTCACAACTATTCAAAAATCTTATACTCTTATATTAGTACTAATATTATTTTAGATTAAGTAACTTTTGTGATTCATTCAACATACAACAACGTGATATAATTTTTTTTTACATTTACATAATATTATAATTAATAACGCATAACATATTTCTAAACTCTCAATCTTTACTGTCGCGCCTTATTTACCCATATAAATATCTTATATCTTCACTTAAATCATCTTTCTCCTGCATATCTCTCTATAATTTTTTAATCCTATATTTCTGTCTTGTATTATTTATATTTCTTTTTATGTTTTTTTTTTTTCTCTTTTCATTGCAAGTGCTTTGTATATTTTCTTTTTTCTATGCTCATCCTATAGTTAAACACTTAAAAACTTCTGAACTCACCTATATCATATTATTTTTGCTTATTTTTCTCTCTGCTTTCGTCTTTTTTTTTACATTTTACGGATGATATGGCTGTAAATTACCATATAGTTTTTCCCAATTTTCTGATTGACAAAAGTCTTCCTTTCTTACGTATAATTATCTTTGATTTTGTCAATTTTTTTTTTCTTCGTTGTTCATTTTATAAATCCTATTGTTCTGTATTCCTTCACTTTTTCATGCACAACTTTATTTTCTTTGCCCATTTTGTAATATTTTTATTGATAAAGTCCGTTAATTCTTCGATTAGTCATTATTAAGGCCACCTGCTCTTGACCATTTTTGTTAAGTGCAAAAGTAAATTGATTCCCTTTTTCTTCTGCCTATTTTTAGGCTAACCCTTCCTGCCTTCATTTGTCTTATATATCGTAGTATGCTGCATTTAAACCAAACATGATATTTATAAATCTGAATCTATTTTTTCCCCTTTTTCATTCCTTTCTCATTCGGAAATCCATGCCTACCTTGCCCGCCTCTAGCTTCCGTATATAAGCGCGTACAGTGAGATTGGGCCACCTCGCGCGTTAGGCGCATTTTTTGCTCGAGCACACTGTGTTTAACTCCCTCGTACGGATTTGAAAAAATCTAAAAATACAATAAAAAAATAAGAATCGATAGATTTTGACCTGTTTTTTATCATGGTGCTTTTTTTGTTTAAAAGTTTTTTTTCTGTGTTGTAATATGTCTTTGATTTTTTTTATGTTTTTGTCAAATTTGCCACAGTTAAAACAATAAAATTAACACAAATTAAAAGAGCAATACTCGGACCACACCTTCACAAATTTTTAGAGTGGGAGAGCAAAAAATGCGTAAGTGACAAGCAAAGAAAGACGTTGACATTGGGTCAGCCACGCTTGACAGACAACTATATAGTTATAGTACAAGCTGTAGACTCACTGATAAATAATTGACATTCATCAAAACACAGTTTACGTTATGTATAAGTAGAAGTCATAAACTTTACTTGATCTGCTGGATAGTTCACGAACAATGGAATTTACAACTTAAAAAACTTTAAAGTTTCAATTTGTTCAAAAATTTCTTTAAGGATTATATATTACTGTATTTGGTTTCACATACTAACATAATCGTATTTTTTATTATTTTGTCATTCAATTTATGATCATATTGTATTAAACTATCATTTTGCAATGAATACGATTTAAAGCTTTATTGCATATTTTTATATCTTTGTTTTCTTACAATTACACAATTGTCTTAATTTCATTGAATTACTTAAATGTTTCTGCAAATTTTTATAAGAAAAAAGTTACTGTGCGACCAATTGTTGGAAAAATACCTTTTTTTGGAAAAAAATTACTGTTTATTTTGTTAATCAAAATTGAGACCTTAAACAGAAGTACATTAGGTTTGAAGCACTATATTTTTGAAGAAGTAATTTTGCAACTGCTTACGGCTCTTTGTATTGTTTCTATGACGAATCATACACAATGTTTTCACGTACTGTTTTAGAAGTTTATTCTAATTTCCAGAAAATTTTTTACTTTCTATATTAACAAAAATTATAATTCTAAATATAACTTCATCACCTTCGATACATCCTTGTGGACTATTCGCTATGTGTTAGCACCATTATAAATACTTATATTTTTTTGTTAAACGAACATTCAATGCTATCTTGTATATTACGTATAATTGCTAAATTTTTTATATGTTGGAATAAATAGAGAATGTTTCCAATGATACAATATTTACTGTATGTTATCTTTATGATAACATCATTACTACTACTTATTAAAATAAAATTTCTCCATAAATACTTGCATTATAATTTTAAAATATTAAATACGTGTACATTGCGTTTGTACAAACAAAAATAATTTTCTGCAACTACATTTCGAATACTAACAATTGATCAATATTCTACGGTCTATTTATAATTTTTCCATTTTTATCTATATTATGCGAGGTACCATCTGAAAGCTTATAATTTTTACAGTAAGTGCTTTAATGTGTAACTCATTGATTACGGTTACAAATAAAAGATGTTTTTAGATTTCTCCATGATAGGTTGTTTATAATTTGCCAACAATAATGGAAAATATCTCCTAATTTTTCAGATTTATGAAGGTAAATAAGGACTCCGATGCAATCAGCGGGTTTTGACGTATTAAATGAGCTACATATGACATCTTAACTACTCCCACTGAAGCACCCTTCAAATTAAAAGCATAAGACACGTTTACAGTAATTATAATAGATAGAATAATATTGATTATGATATTTTGTTTTTAAAAAAGACATGGTATCCGATTAGAAGATTTTAGCTTATCACTGTTTAGAAATAGTTTGCTGGATTTCAGCACAATAATGGTTTGCAAACTCCTGTTTTTTTTTGCACCATCTGCATGAATCGGTTACTCTGCCTCATTCCTGTAATAGGTTGTTATTGTCGAATGAACTTTATTTTTTTATAATTTTACCTTATTTCTTAAAAGTTTCGATTAACTTGATAAAATAATTGTGTGACAGTTTATTAATTTAAATTAAAAATTACCATAAAAAATGTATCAAATAAGCGTAAAGTTCGAGCGGGATATTTTATTCGGTTCTTTCATCTTAGGTGCTTAGTTTTTACTTTAGTTGGATTCCGTATTTTGCTGAATTGTACGGGTCTTTCAATATGTGTTTAATCAGCGTTATAGCTGACTTTAACGTGTTTTATTTCCTATCTCAGAAGAGCCAATTTAGTAATTCTCGACGCAGTAGTAGAACATTGTATACAGAAATTTTTTTTCTTTTTCTTAAATATAGAGATCAGCTGTCATAAAATGTGATTATTTTTATATGTTGTCAAAAGCATGTGCTATACAGCCAACCTTGTCTATTTACATTATAATTGAAAATATAATACACCTTCACAGTAAGTAAAATTATATTTTGTATTAAAAAGATATTTTATGCGATTGGGAGATCTTATCTTTTAACTGTTAAGATATAGTTGGCTAGATTTCCGTACAATTATGGTTTGCACACATTTGTTTTTTTTGCATCATGTGCATGGATCAGTTGCTCTGCCCAATTCCTGCAATTGAATGTCATTAGGATGTAATATAGGGTATCACTCCATGTACTTTATTCGGAAATCCAATATACTTCTCTGCTTACACTTTTAGTAAATAAATGATCTGTTAATAGACAGTGTAAGCGGGCAAGTGCATTTGGTTATTTGGTTGTAGGTGTTATATTTGGTTGTAGGTGTTATATTTTACTTTTATTTCGTATTGTGCTCGAGTGTTCCGTTATCTGTTTCATCAGTTGTATAAATAATGGTCACATTTTATTGTTGTGCCTCTGTCTATGAGAAATAAGACGTGCGGGCAAAACAGAAAACTCCGAGTGGCTTTGAATGAGCGGCTTCAGCTGCAATCGGTTGTTTTTGGCAATATTTGACGATGTTGGAGGGCTTGGTTGAAATGATTCGCCTGTAATTGAAATAATTCGTCTGTTTTCGGGATACTTCAGATAGAATGTGTCTTTCGGGTGTCGTC
>JAPYYV010020653.1:0-10661 GCA_030522625.1 Copidosoma aretas
TTCTTTAAGTAGTTTATTATTTTTCTGTAAACATTTTTCCATTACAGTGTAATCGTCATAAATGTATAGTTCATACGAAGACGGCTCTTCATTTATTTCTGGAAATAAAAATTTTAAAGTGCTATGACATACTTGGCCTTGAATTTTTAAATTGTAAACTGCTATAGTATTATCATGTATAACATTAGCATTAAATGTGGCAAATGAAAAAATATTGTTGTAATAACGTATCAAATGTCTGTAATCATTGTAATTAAGTAAAAGATTATGTAAATTTTCGTCATAATGTTCACATTCAACAGTCATTTTCCCAAAATCATTTTTTATTATTAACATTGCCAACTAAAAATCTCATATAGTCCGTCATCCAAATTTCCAGAAAAAACAATGATAATTCTAAATGATTAGATGACTTTGACAACAGGTAAGGATACTTGAATTTTTCGAGTAAAACGTTTACAGAAACTTTGTAAATCTGAATGAAACTCATTAATTTAATAATAGTACCCGCAATTCCAAAGTTATTCATATGTTCTTTATGATGTTTTGCGTTGTAAACGTTTTTGTAATAATCATTTTCGATGATAAAGTTGTTAAAACATTCCCAATTATTAATTATGTTGTCAACTACTGTATTTCTTACAATAAGATGTAAATTACCTGATTTGTACAAAAATAGTGATAAACAGCGAAATAATCCATTTCCATCTTTTAACTTATTTGAAAATTTTATTTGCAATCAATATTACTTTCTGATTTCTTATAATATTAAAAATATTTACTGCTGATGAACAATTCATTAATAAAATAAACTTTATCTTCTTTAAACTTATTCATTTCTTTCATTGTATATATGTATATGTGTATATATACATATATATATATATATATATGTATATATGTATATAGGTAATTCTGCCGTAAGTGGCTCACTTCGGGTCTACAGCTCATGCTACTAAATAGAATTAAATTTTAATATTTTAATAAAGTTTCAAGCTGATACCTTGACAATCTCAATTTAGAAAAGCTCCTAATAGAAAAAAAAGGTTTTCTGGCATATCCTTGCACGTACATTGTCAATTATAGACATCGTTTGTTACATTTATGCCATAATAACATTCATTTTTAATCAGTAACAAAAAGTTTTCATCAAAGACTCAGTGTCCCACGATTTGCACTGAAATGTCGATAGTAGCAAAAATCACTTTAAAAACTACGTTATTGTACTTGGTAACGCATTTTAGTGGTAACTTTTTGAATCTTACATCAATATAAAACAAACGCAGAAGCCAAAGCCGTCAAAAGTTCCAACCGCTTTAATTGTTACAGATTTAAATTTCTTATTGTCGGGTTAACAAAAATTTTGGTAACTTCCATATCGCCCTGGGCCCACCACTCTGTTACTTCTACAGGTGAGCAACATTTTTTGCTTGTGTTATTTATCGATAACAGACGCTTAAAGAGCGGAAAATTGTTTATGCTACGTCTACGAGCAGCAACAGTAATCAAAGATCGAAATGTCACTTCCGCACCTGTCACTTCCGTACCACTCTAAAGTCAAAGTTCGATTTCTCTCACTTTCAGACAACGGATATTTCCCAAACTTTTTTTATTGTAATTTATAATACAGTTCGTACCTCCTGTAAAACCCAACAGCATTTGTTAAAAATTTGTATAAGATGACATAAAATTTTTATCAAAGGAAAACTTTTTTGACACATATCAAAATATGAGGGTTGGCACGCAGAGCGCGCAAGGGGCAAAGCCCTAATAGTATATATATACATATATATATATATCTTCCTATATTATATAGTTGTATAAACAAAAGTTAGTCAACCCCCCCCGCTGCCCCTCAGATCCCGCCCGGCTCCCCCTTAAATTACGTGGTTATATGTTCATTTTTACGTGATTTTTAACCCAGATTTTGTTGTGTTAGCTCTACCCCGCACCCCTTAGCTTTCCACAGCTCCCCCTCCTCCTCGTCACTCCCTCAGCTCCACCCCATCACCTTATAACTTATTCTGCAGTACACACACACACACACACAACTTAATTACAAATTATGCATATGAATGAATAATTTGGTTTCATTTCCATTTGTCGCTTCTACACGTTTTAAGATTAACATTATATTAATAGATGTACAATAAAAAAAATAAGGATAGAAAAAAAGTAGCTCTTACTACCAAGATATATATATATATACATATATATACTAGTAATCAGGTGGATCGTAAGTAATGGCCGCCTCTTGGTGCCCCCCCCCTGCACATTTTTTACATGATCAAAAGTAAGGTAAAATTAAGGTGAAAATATGCGAATTTTTAATAATTTCTTATGGTAAGTCCGACCCACCACGGCCCCCTCTATTTCCCACACCCCCTATTTTCGTTAGGTTATCCCTTACTAACCTAACAATCCGCAAGGACTTATAATTTATTTAAGTTCTATATATCCCTCTCCCCCTGCAACCCCGCATTTTAACCATAGCCGAAGATGTCCGACGTCACCCGAAAGATACATTCTATCTGAAGTCTCACGAAAACAGACGAATTATTTCAATTACAGACGAATCCTTTCACCGAAGCCCTCCAGCATCGGCAAACATTGCCAAAAACAACCGATTGCAGCTAAAGGCGCTCGGGATTTTCTGTTTTGCCCGCACGTCTTATTTGGCTAATAGACAGAGGCACAACAATAAAACGTGACCATCAGTAATACAACTGATGTAACAGATAACGGAACACCCGTATACTCAAGCACAATACGAAATAAAAAGAAAATATAACACCTACAACCAAATAACCAAATGCACTTGCCCGCTTACACTGTCTATTAACAGATCATTTATTTACTAAAAGTGTAAGCAGAGAAGTATAAGTGTAAGCAGAGAAGTATATTGGGTTTCAGAATGAAGTACATGGATTAATACCCTATATCAAACCCTAATAACACCCAAATGCAGGAATCGGGCAGAGCAACCGATTCATGCACATGATGAAAAAAAAAACAAGTGTGTGCAGACCATAATTGTGCGGAAATCTGACAAACTATATCTTAACAGATATGAGCTAAGATCTCCTAATCGCATGAAATATCTTCTTCATACAAAATATTATTGGCAATATAATTCTGTTTATTATACTGACTGTGAATGTTTATTAAACTTCTAATTATAATGTAAATAGACAAGGTTGGCTGGATAGCACATGCTGCTGACGACATATAAAAATAATCACATTTTACGACAGCTGAACTCTAATTTGAGAGAAAGAAAAAAATTTTCTCAATACAATGTTCTATTACTACGTCAAGAATAACTAAGTTGGCTCTTCTCAGGCTGGAAATAAAAAAACGTTAACGTCAGTTATAACGCTGATGAAACACATACTGAAAGACCCGTATAATTTTGCTACATACGGAATCCAAATAAAATAAAAACCAAGCACCTAAGACTAAACAACCGAATAAAATTGCCCGCTTAAACTGTTTATTAATTATTAATTTATTTAGTTATTCAGAATTTAAGCAGTAGTCTATTGTGTTTTATAGAATAATCATACATTATCACAACAATCGGACAGATCAGCCGAAAAGTTTCTGATTACATAGTTTATTAATATCTTGCTTTTCCATCATAGTTGCACATTATTTTCTATTTGATACCAATTAAAATTAAAATATCTGAAAAAATTTATGATTTACACAATTAATAAAAAATAAATAATATACGTCAATGACTTTATGAATGTCTATTTCAAATATTAAATGACAAAATAATAAAAAATACGAATATGTTAGTAAGTAAAATCAAATACAATAATATATGATCCTTAAAGAAATTTTTGAACAAATCAAAACTTTAAAGTTTTTTAAGTTGCAAATTCCATTGCTCGTGAACTATCTAGCGAATCAAGTAAAGTTTATGACTTCTACTTATACACAACGTAAACTATATTTTGATGAAAGTCAAGTAGTTATCAGTGAGTCTACAGTTTGTACTATAACTATGTAGTTGTCTGTCAAGCGTGGCTGACCCCATGTCAATGTCTTTATTTGCTTGTCATTTACGCATTTCTTGACCTCTCACTCTAAAAATTTGTGGAGATGTGGTCCAAGTATTGCTCTTTTGATTCGTGTTAATTTTATTCTTCAAAACTGTGGCAAATTTCAGAGAAACGACAAAAAATTCAAAGACATACTTAAACACAAAAAAATGTTTTTGAGAAAAAAATAATAGCACCATCATGAGAAGCAGGTCAAAATCTATCAAGTTGTAATTTTTTATTGTTTTTTTAGAGTTTTCCCGTCCGTACGAGGGAGTTGAACACAGTGTACTCGAGCAAAAAATGCACCAGACGCTCGAGGTGGCCCGATCTTGCTGGACGTGCTTATATACGGAAGATAGAGGCGGGAAAGGTAGGTATGGAGTTCGGAATGAGAAAGGAAAGAAAGCAGGGAAAAAAAAAAATTCAGATTTACAAATATCATTCGGTATAAATGCAAACGTACTAGGATATATGACAAATTAAGGCGGGAAGGGTTAGCCTAGAAATAGGCATAAAAAAAAGGGAATAAATTTGCTATTTGCACAAAACAAAAATGGACAAGAGCAGGTGGCCTTGATAATGACTAGTCGAAGAATTAACGGACATAATCAACAAAAATAGTACAAAATAGGCAAAGAAGATGAAGTTGTGCATGAAAAAGTGGAGGATTGGAAAACGATAGGATTTATAAAAAGAATGTAAAAAAAATCTGAGAGAAAAATAAAGCAAAAATAAGCAGATTCAGGTAAGTTTATAAGTTTTAAAGTGATAAAGTATAGGATCAGCAAAAAAAGAAAAAAATATACGAAGCACACATTTCTATGTGAAGAGGAAAAAAAACATCAAATGAAATATCAATATCAGTCAGAAATATAGGATTATGAGATAATGGAGAGATATGCTGGAGAAAGATGATCCATGTGAAAATATAAGATATTTATGTAGGTAAATAAGGCATGACAGTAAAGATTGAAAGTCAAGGCGGCGTCGTCGGTCGAGGGGACAACGCATCGGCTTACAAGTACGAAGTTATTCGGTTCCGCCTTTTGGGGGGACCACTCGCAATATAATACAGCAATCAGCAGTAACACGATTTACCAGCACACCATCTACCGAAAAATCCATGCACCTCGTCTTTTCACTTCCTCTACTCCCCCCATACCGAGAACCCAACATAAAATAAACGTAACAAGGATAAGAATTTTGAATAGTTATGAAAGGAACAAAGTAACTGTAAAAGTATATTAAAATCCATAGACATGAACAAAAAATGAAATGAACCATTTTCATTTACAAATATTAAGAAAGAATTTAATAATGATATCTTATTATAAACACACATTCATCATTGATTCTAAAATGAACAAAGATAAAAAACGAAGGCTCATAACTATTTCTGTAATAATAATGATTGCGTAAATAGTGTATTTATGTACATATTAATCAATATTAACCTTAAATACCAATTAAAGTCATTATTAGCATCAAATTATTAACAATTATTTGATAGATCAGTAAACTCATTTAATGTATTGACTATATCTGTTCAAATTTTTAGCGAATTTTTATAAGATTGCTTTGGTTATCTATGTTTGTACCCATATATGTGTATTAAAAAATATACTTTTTCACTTATTTATCAGATATAAGAATACAAATATTGAAATATGGGGGTTGGCGCACGGAGCGTGCAGGGGGC
Organism: Copidosoma aretas; assembly: GCA_030522625.1. Taxonomy (NCBI): domain Eukaryota; kingdom Metazoa; phylum Arthropoda; class Insecta; order Hymenoptera; family Encyrtidae; genus Copidosoma; species Copidosoma aretas. The sequence goes on from JAPYYV010020653.1 coordinate 5,752, forward strand.
GATGCCCCACTAGTATATATATATACATGTATGTGAGTGTGTTTGTGTGTGCTTGTGTATGCGTATGTCTGTGTACATTTTATTCTAAATCTGTATAAAACACACACTCTTCACACATACTTATACACGACGATATACATAGCACGTAGATGATCTGTGTACGGATATGTAATATTTTACATGAATATAGAGATGCAAACATTTTACTATATCGATTCGTTAAACAAATAAATCTTTAGTGTAAAAACTTTCGATGCTTCAAAATGGTTTTTGAACAATTTGTTGCGATTTAGTACCTAATGAACTATCAAATTTTCAGGTTATGTGTCGAAAAACATGTAAAAATGGCAAAAAAACCGTTTTTTTTAATTTTTAGAATTTTTCGATCCATAAATGCAAAAAATAAGACTACTACTTGACAGAACGGATGAAAATACACAAAAAATCGCTTTGAGTCTTAGCAAAATATGACCCTTATAACCTGGAAAAGCATTGAAAACTTAATAAGTTGTCCTGGCTTTAATTTTGATTAAAAAAATCTTAAATAAAAAACTTTTCTTCCCCACTTATAAACTTACGTTCAGATATTTTCTCAAATTTTTTAGAGCTAAAAGTAAGGTAGAAGAAATTTGTTTCGAAATAACACGCTTTTTACGATAGCAGCACCTTATTACTTCCAAGAAAGCTGAAAATTTGGCTAAAATGATAATATTGTGTACTTTTGGACAGCGTATAAAAAAGAATTATGTAGGGTGGGTAAATTCTGATCATCTCATCCCGCTACAGCCTTTGCAATGTTGCGAAATTTTCTATAATTTATTCCTCACCCATAAAAGGTTCTACTTTTTGAACGTTAATAGGTCATTACTGTAGCATGTCAAAAGACGACTCTCATTATTCAATACAATTAGTATAGTGGGAAGAGCCCTTTTTTTGAATCGTGTTATAATAAGCTTAGTCATTGCATTATCTCTTAACAGTTTATACTTTGTTGATTTATCTTTTAGGGTGGCTTATCACCCCTGTATAGCACATATTTTGAATATCTTTTTATTAATATTTATTAAAAGTCATTAGAAATGTCACTTTACCTGACAATAATATAGCTAGTGCTTAATAGCATACGTTTTATTTCATAAAATTTTGTTGTCAAATTTTTTAGATACCGAAGCTTAAAAAAAAATTTAATGGATCACTTTTATCTTTTTCAATCTGCATTTGATTTTCAGTTTTTTGGGCTCATTCTTTTCCTTTAACAAATACATTGGGAGTCACTAAGGAAAAAATTGCAAAAACTTACATAGATTACGCAGCAAATTTATTTGTTTGTATAGAAATACGAAAAATAAGTAAACAATTGATTTTTCTGGAAAACCTATGTAAGTTTTTCCAATTTTTTCCGTAATGATTCCCAATGGATTCGTTTAAGGAAGAGAATAAGCCTAAAAAATTTAAAATCAGATGAGAATTGAGAAAGATTAAAGTTATTTATTAAATTTTTTTTCAAGCTCCAGTACATGAAAAATGTAGCAACAAAATTTTAAGAAAAAATTTCTATGATATTAAGCACTAGCTATATTATTGTCAGGCAACGGGACACTTCTCATAACTTTTAATAAGCATTTATAATAAAATATTTAAAATATGTGCGGCATAGAGGTGATGAGCCACCTCAAGACTTTCGAATTAACAAAACTCTATTTATAACATTTTGCATGAATAAATATATCACATAGATTATTATTGGAAAACTTTCCTCTGAAATCAAGTTCTTTACTGAAAGTCATCTTCATGGCGTGGAAATTGTTCGCGGGGAGCGAAGTATCACTTGTATGTCGTATATTGGGCATTCTTTCTCAACCGGACACGCAATGCTCTTCAAAATTGCTTTGTCTCCAAACTTTTGTCCTGCAATGCAAATAAAAGCTTAATATTTGTACTTTGGAATGTTATCTGGCCCAATTCGTAAAATTTATAGAAACTGTACCAACTCATACTTATTTAAATAAATTATCTGAATATGTTTATCCAATCGTATGTCCTTTACTAAATTTTAGTTGGAGTACAAATTGTTGGAAAAATCGAAAAGAAAAGACTGAAACAATTCTAATTCTACAAAACTATGCGTATAGATTATCTTATAGACCAAAAAATGTTCAATTTGATTCTTTACCTAAAGCAGAAAAATTGACCAACAATTCTTTTCAAATGCTTGTATAATGATAGAAAGTAATAGAATAAAGTTATAAGAAGTAATCAAAAAAATTTACGTATATATTGTTATCAAGGTTTATTAGATCATGTTATAAATAGTTCCTCAAAAATTACACAAAATTTCGAAAAAAAAAAATGGAAATCTTTTTGTTTTACCTTTAACATATCTAGGTAGTACACGATACATGCAACAACATTATCAAGATGCAACGGCAAATATGAGAAAGTTTGGTAGACCGGCTTTATTTATAACAGTGACATGTAATCCTGAATAGAAGGAGACTAAAAATGTATTAAAAAAATTTCTGGAACACACTTTACCAAATGATATACCAAATATAACAGTATGATTTTTTCATACAAAGCTAAAGTTTATTGTAGATTATACAACAAAAAATAAGTTATTCAACTGAATTATATTTCACGTTATACAATCGAATTTAAAAAAGAGGACTACCACATGCTGATATTTTAGTGACATTGCATCCAGATGAAAACAAAATAACATACGATGGTATTGATAGTATTACATACGCAAAAATTCCTTTGGACGATTTAGGTCTGAAAAAATTAGTAATGAAACACATGTTACATGTCCTTTATAATATTATAGTCCGTGCTTCAAAAAAATGATAAAATTTGTAAAAAGAAATTTCCAAAACCAATTTGTGATAACATATCGATAAAAGTTAATGGTCATCTAGAACATAGAAGAATAAAAACAATATTTTAGAGAAAACTATATACAAAATTGGATATAATAGTCAAAAAATTTTAGTTGACAATTCAATGGTAGTACCATACAATAAATTTTTATTAATCAAATACAAATATCACATGAAAGTTGAATATTTTACATCAATACAAAGCATAAAATATATTTTTAACTTCATTCATTTAGTTCAATAAAAAAAAATCAATCCCAAAAACTGAAGTTCATGATGAAATCGAACAGTATATTGATGCACGACATTAAAGTCTAATGGAGGCCGCATTAAGGTTAAAAGAATATCTTATTTGTGGCAGAAGTCATTGTGTAATTAATCTACCTGTACATATTAAAAGTAGACAAAAAATAACTTTCGAATAAGATAAGATTTATGATTCTTTAAATAATTACGAAACACAACTGACATAACAGTTTAAGTTAAATATAATAGATAACTCTGCTGAAAATCTAAAATACGTAAATATTCCATAACATTATATATTTAATAAATTGAATAAAAAATGGAAAAAAAGACAGCCCTTAAAAAAAATGTAATGCAGTAGGTAGATTAAATGATACTTCTGCGAAAGATCAAGGAAGATTTTTTTTGTATTATTATTAAATAATAAAAAGGGTTGTACTTTTGTCAAAGATTTAAAAACAAATTAGGGTATACTAAGCAAAAATTACAAAAAAACTGCAATAAGCATGGGTAATATTGAACATGATTCACAAATTTGTGTTATTTTCGAAGAAGCTAGCATTCTTATGTTACCACATCAGTTAAAAAAATTTTTTGCATGGTTTTTAATTGCAGAAAACATCCAAGGATATAGAAAAAATGTAAAAAAAAATTTACACTAGGTATTGTTGAAAATAAAGAAAATAAAGCTCTTATACATTCAAATAAGATTTTTAAATAATAATAAGTGTTGTAAAAGTTTTAATTCATCTACTCTAGAAAATATTGATTCAAGTTTCAAAAACATTAATAAAGAAATAGAATATGGTAAAAAATGTTTGATAATCTATATTTTGAATTAAACAAAACGCAAAAATACATTTTTGAATCAATAACTAACGGTGATAAAAATTTTTTGTTTCTGGGCCTGGAGGATTAGGAAAAACACTTTAATACAAATTGTTGATTTACTGTTTGATTTCAAGAGGACTAAAAATAGTTTTAATAGCATGGACAGGTATATCATCAATTTTACTTCTCAAAGGTCCGACAAGTCAAGACTTTTAAATTGCCATTAGATTTAAGTCACATTAAAAGTTCATTTTTAGAATTTAAATGCAATAAAAAAAAAATTAATGGAAGTAGATTTAATCATATAGGACGAAGCGTCAATGATACCAAAAAAGATATGGAAATTTGTTGATAAAACCCTTCAAGATTTGTGTAACAACAATAAACCGTTTAGAAATAAATTGATAGTTTTAGGTGGAGATTTCAGGCATGACATGTAGCGCCCTAGCCCGTGGCAAAAGTAGAAAACCTGCACGGAAAAAGGTAAATATAGGAAAAAGTGACACCTAACCTTCTATCAGCATTTTTCACACCACGTATCGCAATATAGATATGCGTAGCAGCCGTGCAGATCGCAATATAGATATGCGTAGCAGCCGTGCAGCTGAGAGTGGCAGGAGTTTTTCCCGTGCCAACGCAGATTTTTTCGATCGCTAAGCATATGGATGTCACGGTACATAGTATGTGAAATTCCGATGAAAGTTTATAAGGCGATTTTTCCTGAGCTAACAGAGAATATTCCCGCATTTACCTATTTCCGTGTGGGGGGGAGCCAGTGGGCATCAAATCCATGTAGTCTGTAGATATCATTGAATATCTAAAAAAGGAAGCAGTGTAGAATGGTACTTGAAATGTGAAAGTTGTAGTAGATTTAATTATTAGCATGTGCCTTTTTATCACATGCGAATTCAAGCAGGCGTTTTGATATTACAGCTGTTGAAAGTAACGAAAGTG
>JAPYYV010020656.1:0-11171 GCA_030522625.1 Copidosoma aretas
TAATACGATAGCAGACCGACTCTCAGCTCATGAAAACAGTAATGCCAACTGCTACAAAAAAAAAAAAAAGATTCGCTCGCTCTCTCTCGCACCCCCCACTCACAGTAGTCAACCTCCTTAAGACACATTTTTTTAAAAAAAATTCGAATAGATTCCTTTAAAAACCAGGTGAATAAAATTTTGCCCATTTTTTTTCATTTTGGACCACTGTGCGTCCGCGCCTACGATAGACTCGTCTACTTGCGACGTTACGTAGTCAGAGTATTATATTTATTTAAGCGCACAAATAAAATACAACAAACAGGCTTGGTGCCTTGAGCTATTATTTTATCAGGTTATTATAATTATCTAAGCGCACAAACACAATGCAACAAACCGGCTCGGCTTCTTGCGCTGTTATTTACTTAGGTTATTAATAATGACTAACGAGCTTAATCGCAATAAAACCGGTGGACTCGTCTACTTGCGATGTTACTTATATAGGTAATTATGAATGATTAACGCACTCAATCGTAATAAAACCGATAGACACGTCTATTTGCGCTGTGACATAGTGGTCCGGTTATTATAATTGTTGAGGCGCACAAATACAATACAACACACATGCTAGGTTTCTGACGCTGTTATTCAGTTTAATTACTACAATTTTCTAAAGTGCAGAATAATAAATAAATCAATACGCTCTGTTGCGTGCGCTGCGATAGTATTCAATTAGCATATGGATTTGAAGCGCCGAATAATGATAAAATGAAAAGGCTTAGCTGAATTTTATACCAAAAAACCTCGTCCTGTTTTTTCACATTACGGTAATGCGAACCTGCCCTGGCTACTTTTTCATGAATTTTTATACCATGTTTTATTGTAATATTTAAACATTCGTAAGGCTTTAAACTGCTGGCCCCGATTTATCAATTATATTTCAATACAGAGCCTCATAAATCATCTTACTGAAAAATAAGGGCGTATGAAAGAATTTACGGCTACCCTACATACACACCCTGGTACACCTATAGTAGGGGTTCCAGGGGGGTCACAACTGGCCGAAATTGTTGAACGTGCGAATAACTTACAATTAAACGTTTGGGTTTGCAAGGGATCAAAACATCTGACAACGCTGACGCGTTTATTTGTTTTCTTTATGTCTGTTCTTGAAATGATAGCTGACAAGTGGCACTGCATGACTAAATAGCGGGTTTTTTAAAGCGATTTGTGTTCAAACCATGGTTTTAGTGCAATTGGTGGGACAAAATGTTTGCAGTAATAACTCGTACGTATCGATTGATAATTGATGTAAATATGGTTTTAATGTAATCTGCAACCGCCTATAGGCTTACAATGTATATGCAAACATTTAGCAAACTAGCTTTATTTTACCGTGAGATCAGCGTTGTGAGCGAAATTGAGTTTGGGACAGGGGTCGGAACTGACATTTTGGCCCTCATTTCGCGATTCTTGTCCTGAAGAAGGTGATGAATAGGATTGACACTAGATATAAAAGAAACCTTGCATCGTTCTACGGTTTATACTACTTTAACATTATTCAATTTCATTCGTATACGGGCGTACTTGCCCCGGACGCTATCTGAGAAAGTTACGGGAGAATCACGCATATGTATTTATGTATACGCAATATTCAATCATTATTCAGTGTTTCAAATCCATACACGAATTAAATAAAAACAGAGTGCACATAGCTAAGCGTATTGAGTGCCAGTGCCAGAAACGATTATATTTGTGTGCCTAAATAATTATAATAATCTGACTAGGTAACAGCGCAAATAGACGAGTCCACCGGTTTTATTGCGATTAACCGCGTTAGTCATTGATAATAACCTGAATTAATGTTAAAAACAGCTTTATAAACCGAGCCTGTTTGTTGTATTGTATTTGTGCGCTTAAATAATTATCATACCCTGACTAGGTAACGGCGCAGGTAGACGAGTCTATCGGTTTTATCAAGATTGAGCGCCTTTAATCATGAAAAATAATTTGAATAAATAAAGGTACAACCAGTCAAGCGTATTGATTGCTTGAAAACAGATAGCTTTAGTTATAGATAATTTTATGACTGATGATAATTTGAAGCAGCCTAATTAAGAGATTTTTCTTAATTAACCACCTGTGACAATACTATTATATTTACTAAACTTAAGTCCAAACAGTCAAGATTATTATTTAAGTTGCAAAAACATTAGAATTATAGTAGACTCAAATATGTGTCAAATAATTAGAGATCATAATTTACTAGTTAGCTAATACAATGATACATTTTTTTTTTTAATTTGAATTACATTTAAGTTTATTAAAAAAAAGAAATTAAATATAAAGAATTAAAAAAAACCACTCATAGATTCGAAGGTACGCTCGACCCAAAACGAAACGGTACGTTAGTCCACTCAGTTATCGTACCATTATGCAGGGCATGCATCGAAATAGTATATGAATCGTGCTCAGTAGGGATGGTAAAATCTATTCTGATTTTCCTCGAGAATTGACTTTTCCATCAAAAAATGTTTTGGAATCGATTTTTAATTTTCATAGTCGATTGAGAATCGATTATAAGTATTCGACTTTTTGACCCTGGCTTAATTCAAATGATGATTTTAAAATATTCAGATAAGTACGCTTTATTATTATACACAATAATGTGTAAACATAGACACTAAGCGACGAGTATCTAGCTTATCAGCAGGTGTACTTGAGCTCTTTTAGTTCTAAGTTATTTTTGGTATGGTCAGTGTGATGTATTGAGATTAGGATAGTACGAGATACCGATCATCTATATGTTAGAGGCAGCGCCGAACGAAACAAATGCTTTGTAGCCACCTCAGTCTCGATGTGCCTACTCTTCGGAGCACATGTGTATTTAGTGAGCACCTAATAAACTACAGTAATACTTATATGGCTGCTACTAATTTATTCTTGTCAACCTATGCTTATTACAAATAACATAACACTAGCGATGACGATGGGATTAAAAGACAGGAAGTGAGTGCATTGAGAGTGCGTAAAAAGTGTTGCGTGCGAGTCTTGATTGTTGTGTAAGCAGAAGTTAGGTGTGACACCAGAGATTTTTTTTTTAAAGGAACCAAAACTCAACTCTGGTGCGTATGCGAGAATAAAAAAAACTTAGTGAATTAGATGAATGAGTGACAGTGAGGATATTAAAAGAAAAATTACACAAAATGAAGCGTATCGTTTAGTTAAAGAAAAATATAATTAAAGAATTACGCAAGAGAGGTGTTAAGTGTAGTGATAAAGACTACAGAGACGAGCTGAGAGAAAAACTAATTGAAATTGTGAAAGCCGAAAATAAAGTTGAAGTAGATGAAAGGAAAAGTAAACAAAGCGGTGTTGATACCGATAACTTGGGTGACTCAGCAGAGTCAAAGCTAGACGATATGGCTAGTGATTTGAAAATCGAATTAAAAATAAATACAGATAACTGGGAAATATTCACAGAACGGTTGGATATTTATTGCAGTTTGAAAAAGGTTAAAGAAGACGAGAAAGTTCCAACGCTGCTTACAAGAATTGACGAAGAAGCAGATATGTTGATTAGAAGTCTGTGTGCCCCAACTAAGCCCACCGACAAAACATATACTGATCTAGTGCAGCTAATGTCAGATCATTTAAATCCGAGACCATCCGAAGTAATGGAAAGGTGCACGTTTCATAAAGCACAGCAAACGGAGGACGAGACAGTTTCGGATTTTGCAGCAAGGTTACGTAAAATGGCAATTAATTGCAATTTTGACTCTAATTTGCAGAATTAACTGCGTGACCAACTACTATGCGGTGTTTACGACAAAAATTTAAGAATTATACTTTTTAAAGAAAAGAAGCTAACATTTGACAAGGCGTTGCAAAAGGCGCAGGCTCATGAATCAGCTGTAAAAAACGCAACGGGCGCGAGTAAAAATTTAGCAAAAATGAATCTAAAGGAAGAAGTATTCAGCTTAAAACATACAAGTATTGGTAAATAACAAGTACAGTCGAAAGAAATAAAGTGCTTTTGCTGCGACCACCTAGGACACTATGTAGGTGAATGCAAATATAGAGGCGTTACTTGTAATGCTTGCGGGAAGAAGGGACACCTAAAGAAAGCTTGCTTAGCTCGGAAGAAAAGAACATCAAACAAGGTTCTAAGCAAGGAAGAGGAAGGGGACGGTCACAGCAACAACAACGAATCCAGTGATGGAGAAGACGAAGACAGTAAAGACGACATCGCTATTGTGAGTGGGAGCAAGAAGTTTGTAAGTTTTTATTCAATGCGTACGGATATGAGCGATGTGTGTTATAGGATGATTAAAGCGGAACCAAAAATGCTAAGCGTAGAAATTAACGATAAGCGCGTCGAGATGGAAGTAGACACAGGTTCGTACTTTACAGTGCTGTCCGAAAAAAACTATAATGAGTTTTCTAAGAATCTTGATTTGGACAAAGCTCTAACAAATCTAAGAAACTACGAGCAGGAAACAATGAAGCCTGCGGGCCAGATTAATGATTTAAAGGTAAATTTGAATGGTTTGAAAAAAAATTTATATTGTTTAGTTTTAAATGGCACGGGTCCACCATTAATTGGCAGACAATGGCTCGCAGAATTCGGGCTATGGCCAATTGATTTTTCGAACAGCACGGTAAAGGGAAATGTGGGTACGTTATTCATTTTGATTTTGTAAATGCGCAAGAACAGTTGCTATCTGAGTTCAACATATTATTCGGAAACACACCCGGGCATTGTAATATAAAGAAAATTTCAATTCAATTAAAACAGGACACAAAACCAGTAGCGTTACGGTCTTGACATGTACCTTTCATGTTAAAGGAGAAAGTAGAAGAAAAAATAGATAGATTAGCTGAATTGAGTCATCTAGAAAAAGTGGATTCAAGTTAGTGGGCGACACCGTTAGTGCAAATTTGAAAGTTAAATGGCGCAGTTAGAATTTGGGGAGAATTCAAACTCACAGTAAACCCAAACCTTGAATTCACTAAGCATCCGCTTTCCAAAATTGAAGACATTTTTCTGGTACTGCAAGAGGGATAAACATACTCGCAACTAGACCTGCCCCACGCGTATATGCAGATTCCAGGATGAAAAATCCCGCGAATTACTGACAGTACATACACTAAGAATTGTGAAAATAAAGGCGTGGGCAAGATCGTACGTGTGGTGGCCAGGTATAGACGCTAACCTTGAAAATGTCGCAAAATCGTACAACATATGCGTATAAAATCAGAAGAAACCAACACACGTACCGTTGACCCCTTGGCCTTGGCCGAACAAAGCTTGGGAGTGCATTCACCTGGATTTTTTGGGCCCGTTTTTCGGTTACATGTATTTAGTCGTGGTGGATGCGCACTCTAAGTGGCCAGAAGTAATCAATTTCAACAAAAACACTAAGGCAGAAAAGTTGATGGACGCGTGCGAGTCTCTGTTTGCAAGACACGGATTGCCAGGTCATGTAGTAACGGATAATGGGCGCCAATTTACAATCACCGAATTCAAAAATTATTTGCAAATTCGAAGAGTAAAACAGAGTTCCTCACCGCCGTATCACACAGCTACTAATGGGGCTGCGGAAAATTTCGTTGGAACGTTCAAAGATAAGGTGTCAAAAATTGTTCAAGGGGGAAAGAGTGTGAGGAGTGCTATTAACGGTTTCTTATTTGACTACAGAAGCACACTCCATTGTACAACGAGTAAGTCACCAGCGTGGTTGTTGTACAAAAGAGAGTTGCGCACGCGATTTGATTTGTTGCGTCCTAATCTTAAGAATAAGGTAGGCGGTAAACAAAAAGCCAAAATAGCTGGTAGGCCACATGCGCGTAGCATTGAGTTAAAATGTGGAGACGAGGTCATGATTAACAATTATACAACTAAAGAGGGGAAGCACGTTGAAGCTGTGATCATAGCAGAATTATCTCCGTCGACGTTCGAAGTTAAGGATAAGTCAGGTTTAATTAGAAATCGGCATAATGATCAAATAGTAAGGCAGGTGCGTCGTTCAGAGAGAATTGCGAAGCGCCAATCTTAAAAAAGGGAGAAAGAGTGATGTATTCAGATAAGGATAGTACGAGCTACCGATCATCTATATGTTAGAGGCAGCGCCGAACGAAGCAAAGGCTTTGTAGCTACCTCAGTCTCGATGTGCCTACTCTTCGGAGTACATGTGTAATTAGTGAGCACCTAATAAACTACAGTAATACTTAAATGGCTGCTACTCATTTATCCTTGTCAACCTATGCTTATTACAAATAACATTTCAGTCAGCTAGTCTAACATCATGCAGTGCTAGTCAAATGTCAAATAAATATGTTTTTATTTAAAATTTACATCCTAATTTTTAAAATTATTTATAAATATTTACGAAATGGCGCCTGGTGTGGTATGAATGTATTTTTAAAAAATTAATAACGGATCGAGTGTTAAGTGTCATGAGTGTAGTAAAGAATTAAAATACAACAATAGTACAACGTTGTTAATGAAACATCTAGAAAACATTCACAATATCAAAATGAATCCGTCAAGTCAAACTCGTAAAAGACAAATAAGTGAAAAAGAAAACGATGAATTTAATTTAGCTTCCCAATCTAAACAGGTAATTTATCCTGGTACTTGTACATATATTTGCCAATTACGTGTCTACATATTTGTATAATCGATTATTTAAAGTTTAAGTCATCCGATTAACCAGTGAAGTCAAACATTCTAGTTCCTAGTATTTCTTCTCCATCTTCAAGTTTCTGTAAAGAAGACCAATCGCCTTTTCAAGGTAATATTGAAAAATGCATTGCTAAAATAAGTTCATTTGCAGGTAAAAAACTTATATAACACGTTTAAATATATAAATATTTACTCAATGATCAATTTACAGAAGGTGGACATAGAAGCTCTGGTGTAACGAATGCACTAATGTACATGATTTCGGTCGATAATCTACCTTTGCGTACCCCGGAAAAACCAGGCTTTAAGATGTTTATAAGAAAACTGAAACTGCTATATCGTCCGCCATGTAAACCTACTTTAACGAAACTTTTAGAATGTAAATATGGAGAACTTAAAACAAAAGTAAAAATAGAGTTAAATAAAGCAGATTCAGTTTGTCTGACAACTGATATTTGGACACACACATATACGGTGCGCAGTTATCTAGGTTTAACTTTTCATTACTTAAAAGGTTAATTTAATTTATTACTCATGATTTCACGTATTGTAATTAATTAAATATTAAATTTCCAATTTTTTTTTTTTTTTTTCAAGGATGTGAAATGAACTCTTATGAACTAGGCGCATATTATTGAAAAGACAAAAAAGTATTGATAATCTTAGAGTGAAACTAGTAGAGTGAACTTAGCCCTGCTCGAGGCTTGGGTTATATATATATATATATCTATATATATATATATATATATATATATATGCTTGTGGAATCTCCGGGGTGGCACGCGTGCGCGGCGCCACTCACTCCTGACTCTCTCTTCAGCTTTACTCTAGCACCACCGGCCACTAGCAAGGAGAGTCCACTGTTGTCAGTCTCTACATTAAGCCCCGTTAGGGCACCTTCTGGCATCACTGATTTATACATGTAACCACTGCCGTGGTGCTGTAGTGTTTATTGCAGTATGTGGCACATCCTACTCGTTCAACAAGTGCTTTCGTCCACACTCCAGTATAAAAAAATTTCTTTAATTTCGGTGGAATCGTAAGTATATTTAATTAATTGTGTAAAGAGTAATTTTCAAAAATTTTGTAAAATTATGAAAATATAAAATATAGACGTAGAAGTATGTGACATTAAAACTATATGAAGGTTATGATGATGTTTACATCATTTTAATTTTTTTAAACAAGTTTTCTTCTATAAACCTTTACTTATACTAATGAATTTTCAAGTGATATATTGATTTGTGATGTTGGAGTAAAATAACAATACAGCTAAGTACAATCAAACAAAAATACAAACGATCCATATGTATTGATGTTGGATTTAGTTTTCAGGTACCTTTATACAGTACATAAACTTGGTAGGACTTATCAGCGATTGAAATTCAAAAACAAAAATCATCATCAAACTCCAGCTTAGTGATAAGAGTATGTAAGGAGTACAACATACGCTACACTCTATATGGTGTACCGTGCACAGCTAAAGTCCCAAGTCGTTCCCTCTTGAAAATTTTAAACAAAATATATATGGGACTACAGGTATAAGAGATTAACTATTCTAGATAAGTTATAGATTAACATAGTGTTTAGTGTTAAGATATAGTTTTTTTACCTGGTAACCAAGTGGGCAACTTTCCTAACATCAAACGTTACTTTGTCAAGGTATCTCTAATGGACTAATCTCCTGCTACAAAATTAGCAGTCTATCGACAGCTAAAACGAGCTCTTGGTCAATGATGGAGCAAACAACGTCAAATGCATTAGCATGAACTGGCCAGGCAAGAAGTTGATCAAAGAAAAAATATAAACGTAAAACTTGGGAAGTATATATAAGTACGAATTCAAGTAATCATGAAATGCAACAAAACTGGGCACCTTCGATTACTTTTTTTTCATTCTGAATATATGTCTGGATGTAAAAAATGTCAAAACCTTAGGAAAGAAGAGAAATATCGACGACAGCACTGAAATTTTGTGTCCGACCACGTTGACTGACAAATCTGGAAACAGACGACGGGCCATAACGCTATATATATATTGTCAGTCAACGTCGTTGGACACAAAATTTCAATATCGTTGATATAACTCTTCTCCTCTAAGGTTTTGACCTTTTTTACTTTCAGACGCATACTCAGAATAAAAAAGCAATCAAATGTGCTCTGTTTCATTGCATTTTATGATTGCTTGAATTGCTACATATGTATACTGACAAAGTTATTTGTTTATAACTTTTCTATGATCAACTTTTTGCCTGGCCAGTTTATACCATTAAATTTGTCGTTGTTTTCTCTATTATTGACCAAGACTTCGTATTATCAGTCGATAGGCTGCTAGTTTCGCAGAGGGCGCTTAGTCTATAAGCTTATTTCATGATTTACTTTGGAATAATAAGTGAAAAATGAGGCTGAATTAATTTGTCCATGACAAATTTAGCTTAAACATACTAGAATAAGAAAATTTTGACGTAACTAATTTTGTTGGCTTGGGTGACAGGCAAAAAATATACATTCAGCGATAAGATAAAACCAAGAGAGACGTCGGCCCAAAAACTATGCAAATCTAGGTAGGTCATATTTAATGTAGTTATTTGAAACTTAGTCACAAAACTCCTGGAATGAATCAAAAACTTAATGACCAGGACGCAGCTTGATCCGTTTTCTACACTCAGAATGCAACTCGAAATTTGCAAAAAATAGCAAAAATCATTGCGTAAGTGTAGGTGTTCATAAATAGTACATACTTAAAAGACGAATGTATCGACCATGCGTTTTTTGCCGACAATATCACGGTTTTAGAGCAGTGTAGATCAACAAATATTTTTATATTTAAAAAATGACGTGTTCAGGTAGTTTTATCTCAAAATTTATAGGTTTTTAAAAAATCGTATACTCTTTGGCCACATATTACGTAGTTCTTGCTATTTTTATGCATGATCCTGTCACATACACATAGGTTGCATCTTGGATTTTTTTTAGTTTTTTTCTACTTTATTCATCAAAAAATCGTATGCATTAAAAATCAGCACTTTTTGAATTACAAATTTTTCATTTATCATCCGATATTGATAAATATAGGCTACTTAGTGTTTTTATCTCTATCTGAACAATCACAACCTCTCTTCTAATATATAATTTGTTTTAAATTTTATGTAAATTTGGTTTGGTTATTGAGGGACACTAGAGCTATGATACAACAAAATCTTAGCCCTTATTATTAATTAGAACGTGATTGAGGGGTTATTAATCGTCGAAAATCGGGCCATAACCACGGTTTTTTGCGATCTGCAAGAAAACTTCTGGACCGATTGAGTTAAAAAATGGTATTATTGATCATTAAACTTTTGGTCTCAGATGCAGAGAAACTGATCTCGCCATTTTTTTGGGCCTTGCCAAGCATTTTAAGCTAATCGATTTTGTAGTCATCTGTTTTGATCATTATCTTACAAAAAAAAAATTCCTCGCGAGCGTGAATCTCAAAAAAAATTTCGACATTCTGACGTAATTCTATTAGTCAACATGTAAATAAGGTGCTCCTTATTAGTGATATAGTGTGTATATATATGGGGCATTCCACGTGAACGGAGACAGAAAAAAATTTTTTTTCTTCCAAACTTTGGGGATCAGTAGTACTCTGTAAGAAAACAATACTGTTATTTTTTCAGATTTTTTGACCAACATCTACGCTGTCAGTAACGGTCACACATTTCGAACTTTTTCGTTAACCTCCAAATTTTGAGTTTTAGGAGAAAAATAAGGTGGTTCAAAAAAAAATTAAAAAATACATTTCCGTTAGAAATTTTTCCGTAGAACACGATAAAAATATTTTTGAAAACTGTTAGGTTAGATTGATCCATTTTTTTCGAATTTTGAAGTTAAAAATCGATTTTTCGAAAAGTATGACGCTTTTTTTTTCAATTTTTTTTCTTTTCTTTTTAACTTAATATGTATTCTCAAAAAAAAGTTTTGTCCCGTGATGTAAGCTGCAGGGATATAGGCGCTAGAGGGTACTGAAGATAAAAAATCACAGTTTTTACGTTTTATCTTCTTCTGTAGCGAAAAAAAGATGTAGATATACCGTATATTATATGAATTATAGTAGTTTGATACGTTTCTTGCATAAAGAGAATGAAATCCAAAATGGCGAATTCAATATGGCAGACGCTATCTAAAAATTATTGATTTTTCAAATTTAAAAAATATCTGTGTATTCTGCATAAAATTATAAGAAAAAGATGTATTTTGCGATTTTTCGATAAGAGTTGCCGTTTTTTATAAAAAATTCACGAATTTGTAAAAAAAATTTAATTTCCTTAAAATCGAAGAATTTTTACCATTTCATACATTTTTTCTCAAAAACGACATTTTATTAAAAATTTGCAAGGGACAACAAAAATTTAACCAATATGAAAGTTTTCAGTGCCATACAGTTGTTAGATTCGTTTATTTTGAATCTCATGTGAGATTCAAGAGATTGAAAATGGCAGATCTAGTGTAGTTGCCAAAAT
>JAPYYV010020658.1:0-10079 GCA_030522625.1 Copidosoma aretas
TTGGTGCAGTGGCGTACCTTTAGATCGCGCATTTTCGCCACCATGGACGCTGGCGTAGATTCTCTTATCCCCTCCAACTTCATTCTCGGAGCGAATATCGATAGCGCTTTAGAGACAGTGATAATGCACCTTACATACCAGTTTGTTTGAATTTTAAATTACGTTACATGGCTCATTATATTCTCATTGGCATACCCTTTCACCTGATACCGATATCGATAGGGTTGTGAAAAAAAGGTAATCCACCATTTTGTTTTGGACGCCATATTAGATTTACCATTCCATCAAAATGTTGCATTGTCTTTAGAGCCAACGGTGTGTACGAAATTTCAGCCTGATCGGATGTCGTGAGGTGATCGAAAAATCAACCGCAATATTTTTCCCTGGCATACAGAAAAGCAAGTTCAATAAAAGCTTGTAAAATACGAACTCACCGACGGCGAAAAATCGCGAGGAACGGAAAAGCTTCGCCAAAACGAGAAAGCAGCAAACTACATTCGATACTCATTTTCCAGCTCACAAAGAGCGCAAAATACTTTGAAAAAAAAAAAAAAAAAAAAAAAAAACAAAAGACGCGCAGGGACACAAGCAAGAGAGGGAGGAAGACGGCCCTAGCAAAGTTACACGTCCCTTGCATCGGCAGCGGCAAAAAGATAAAGAGCGAAAAAAAAAAGATCCAGACGCGGGGAGAGCTGCCAAGCAGAAGCGGGGGTATATATGAGGGACACGCTCCTCTGTACCCATACATACAACATTGTACACACATACATAAAACGCGCGCTAAGCCAGCAGCAGCAGCGGCGAGAAAGAGAAGAGAGCCCGGGTCGGTAGTTCCGTTTGAGTCGGAGTATCGAGGTGTCAATAGCAGCTGTCGCCCCGTGTGTGCGATACGCACACACAGCGAAGGAGAGAGCAAGTGACTGTATAGATCCCACCCCACAGGGATATGTGAAGCCCTTTGCCCCCCGCCCCTTATCTCCGTACATATATAACATGTACGAGAGCTATGGATTCATGCCTAAACGTTAAATCCCTTTTTTATACTGCTGCCGACTGGCCTATGATGTACTGTGCCTCGTGTGCGTGTGTACATGCGCGCATGTAATCTTTACGCTAGCACGTGACTTTGTGATTGTAGGGTATGTACCGGCGTTATAGTGCGTGTCCATAGAGTGCTGTGGGGGGTAAAATTCAGTTCTGAGCCAAATGCCGCTGTTTGCGCTCTTATCGTCTCTTTTGTTTGTCGGTCGACCGGCCGAGCTTGCGCGTTGAGGAGTCGATGGGTCTCGAGGGAGTTTTCGGGATCCCGTAATGCGGGGATTAGGGGATGGTGGCTATCGGAGCGGGCGGATTTGGGGCTGATTGCACGGGAATTTGCGAGGTGCCACTTGTAGGTATTATTGATTTGATTAGAGTTTCGTTGATGAGTAATTGATACGTGCTTTAGTTCAGTCAATAGGGCATAATACCTCCGATTTGCTTGTCTATCGATGGAATGACTTGAAAATTCGGAATTAGGCTTAGCTCAACCTTAACTTCAAGGGTGACTGTGACCCGTGGGGTGCTTTACCCTGGGGAGGGGGGGGGGGTTGTCACCCCTTCTCGGGGGTGGAAATTTTTTCGGCCAAAATAATACCAGAGATCGATTAACTGACTCTTTTTAAGAAAAAAATGTAGTACGAAGTTTTTTCGAAAAAGCAATACTTTTCAAGTTATTAGCGATTGGAAGTGAAGAATTTTCCCACGTTTTTTAACGGTTTTTCAACAATATCTCAAAAACAAAGCATTTTAGCGATAATTTTATAAGTTACAAAATTGTAGCAAATAAAAAAACAAACAAATTAAATTTTTTTAAAGTATTTTAAGTGTGATATTAAGCGAGACATTGTAGGTAGGCACCATTTTTTTTTTTCTACTCAAATCGAGGTATTTATAGCCATTTATCGGGCAACGGATGCATTTTACGAATAAGACCATAAATATGTTTTTTATATGTGCTTGAAAAAACCCTTCAAATTAGCACTGTTAAAAGTCTGTTTGTACGTAATCCCAGTGATTTGTCATAGAAAAACCAGGGCCATCTAAAATTTTTTTTTTTTAATTGACGATTTGAGAAGGCACTATTTCCACAAAAATTAAAATTAATTGTATTCCGTCCGGATGTTTATTTAATGTGATGATATTGAAGGAATCATGTTAGTTAGGCTGGTTTGGAATGCATAATTTTCGAAAAAATCACAATTTAAAGAAAAATTTCGAATTGTTTGTTTTCCTGTCAAATAAAAATTGACTGAGATATGACCATCGAGATGACCATACTACTCCATTGACTGTACACGGAAAAAAAAATAGGAATATAAGACCTCCAAACTTCTGGGCTCCAAGCTTTCAAAATTTTTTGAGGTGCAATGCTACAAAAATAGATCTGTCACCTCAAATTTGGTAATGTCAAAGCTGAAATATTATCGAGCTGTATTGTTCCTAAGATTGTAATCTCACGCTCCAAAGTTCGAAGCCAATGCATTCAATAAACATTGAGAGCAGACAGTCCAACTGTAGATGCGTCATACCTCAAAGTTGGAGGTCTAAGACCTCCAACTCGGAGGTATAGAAGCTCAATGAATTTTCGAGTTTCTCGGCCTCAACATTGAGCTCTGATGACTCAATCGTTGAATGACTATTTGGAAAATATCCCCAAAAATGAATTACTTGTATACTACTTGTGGAGATTATAGATATTATGATGGTGTATGAAAATTTAACGTGCTTCAAAGTTGATTGTTTTTGGATATGTGTGGGATTCTTGGCTATTACGAAATGCAGCGGAAAAAGAAGTTCACGTTCAGAGATATACGTCGAGTCGACCATTGTGGAAAGGACGGAGGCGATCGATTTGACTTTTCCAACGAACGTCTATAATATATCCGCGCTGCGGGGCTCCAGATAGAAGGAAAGAATTTCACCGACATTCCGTTCTGTCACAAATATAAATTTTTTTCTTAGAAAGAGGGATTGCAGTAAAATTTTATGAATTCATAGAAATTTAAAGATGTCGATGGGTATTTTTAACTTTAACGAATCGACCACAATGAATACAATGACTGTGAAAATAATTCCAAAGTCAAACGTAAAAAAGTAGCTCAGAATTCAGAGAAACCTTTCGAGTACCTGTATTTATGAACGTGTATTGTTATAGTCTTTAAAGACTCGTGGTTTTATCCTAGCAATGACAAATTATACAATCATTGCATAATTCAGTTGAGCTAGAAAACGCAAGTTAATTTACAATATTGGTAGTTGTTGGAAGAGTTATCAAAAATGGTTGCATAAAGAATAAAATAAAATGAAGTGATATTCATTCGACAAACTTTGTAACATTCTAACGCTCTGTCGAGAAAGCGAAAAACTACCAGATTGCCTGTAATTCTAGACCCACAGCCCCAGAAAGTCTAATTGTTCGTAAGAAAACAACACTGCCACAACCAAAAGCGACAATTTCACACGCACCCCACTTTTCTCGTGATGAATTACCACCACCGCTATAACGCCATCTTTCACCAAAGCGGCCCATTAAATTAAAAATCTATTCTCTCGAGAATGCTCTTCTCGTTCTTTATTTTTAATAGAAAGGTTTTTTTATCCTCATGTCCCCTATTCAACATCAACCGCCCAGCCAACCAAATGCGCTCTGGTCCGTAAGCTCGATTAACCAATTAACCCCTTTTTTTCTCCCTCTGTCCCTCACGCCTGTAATACAAACCCTAAGAATCGGAATAATTTCTTAATTACGCGGCAGACGTACACACACTCGAAAAAGAGCAGAGGCCATTGTGACTTTGCATAACCCGACCTCCAATATCAAAAGGGCTAAAAGTCATAGGTACGCGTGCATCGGGCTCGAGATACTCGACCGGTTGACGCGCAAAGATGAGAGGGACTTGCCTAATGTACCGGAAAGTCTTTCAACTGCGAGTGTATATGTACGTCACATATTGTATGCGTACGGTACCGGTAATGAGAGGCTGAGCGGTGGATGGGGATTGAAGGAAAAAAAGGGATACGAATGTGATGGCCCGAGCGGAAATAATGGGATGAATAATTGTGGTGTTGTTAGTTTTTAATTGTGCGCGCATGCATTGTGTACAGGTAAACGTTATGTGCGCATTATGCGTTGTGAAACTAGTGAAATGTGTCCTCTGTGCGGATGATAGATAAATGGTACGTATGATATATATTATATGGGCCTATTTGTCGTGCCTTCGGTTTGGGAAAGGGTATTCTTTCATATTGTTGTACTTTTTATTTGATGTCTGTTTGCTGCTACTATTACTCAAGGATGAAAGTGTTGGCTCGAAAAATCAGGTCAAATCTTACGATCGACAAATCTTCTGCCTCCGTTGAGTTTGACTTCCGAAGAACATCACTGAGACGCTGTACTGGTGAAATTAGTGGGACGCGAAAAAAGAAATCACGATAATCAGTGAGCGTGCGTGCTGCAGGCATCGCGACGTGGCATGGCTCTGACATCTGGTTAATTGAGGCTGAAGTCGCTAGATCCTATGGACTATAAGCATTTATCAGCGCAGACTAAAGGCATCCCTTTTTTTTTGAGGTTGGCGAAATCGTTAATCAGTCGATTTCCAAGTCATTTGACCCTCTCTCTCTCTTTTCGATACTCCCGATATATTCGCCCCATTAGAAACAATATCCCGTGGTTTATCACGTGATAATATCGAATCACGTGATAAATCACATGAATGATCATTTGATTTGCAATTTGAAAAACCAGTGACAAATCACGTGACGTTGATGTTATCGATTTGTAGCCGATATTCTTCCCTGAAGCTCGAATCCTCAAGCGCTCATCTTCACCTAATAATCCATGCATTCCTATCATATAAAACAGAAGTAAATAATACATTTAATCCAAAATAAAAGCCCTCACGATGCGTGAAGCTTCCATCGAGCCACGCATCCATATCTGTACAAAACCCACACCCCGATCCTCCTCCACCCGTAAGAAAGTCAGTTGGTATCTCTATTTCAGAGCCGAAAATGAAGATTAAGGCGAAAACCTTAATCCCAAACATCGATCCTCCACCCTTGAGTGGAGCTGAGGGAAAAAAAAGTTCCTGCACCCATCGGTACTATCTTAGGTGCGCTACCCAATCTTGGCCCCCATCAGTCTCGCAGCGCGATCACCAGATACATACACACATACATTCACCAGGATGTATGAGTCGAAGAAAGGGGAGGGGTCGATCAGGAACACTCGTCCTCCGGCGCGCGGATATGTCACCGGCAGTGCCCAGTTAAACTATCTCTGTACTATACGTATGTATGCATGTAACGATGTGCCGTATACAGTGGTGGATGGGGAGTCGCGTGCCGCTAGCGATGAGAACGGTGGGTAGGGGGAGCGCGAGCGCGTGTGCAGCGTGTCCCACCGACGGATGGAGTACGTACACGTACATTATGTACACCATGCATTGAGCACGAGCCATTACACGTACGGGACGACGAGCGTGCGAGCGTATAGTGTATAGGATAAATAGATAGATGGATAGACCAAAGGTCTACTATGGGTAATATGTGCTTTGGGATTGTACTAGTGCTCGATGTGGATAATGGGTGATGGGTTATTGGATTACTTGCTGATGGTGTGTGGGCATGTATATTGTATATGTATCGTGCGTTTGTGATTTTTGAACGATTGCCGAGCCTTGATTGCTCCTGGAAGGAGTTTACGGGCTGGTTTAATTTTGGTTGATTGCGACATTTGGATGGGGTTTCCGTACGGTTTTCTGTTTTAAACTAAAGCGGAAGTAGGGTTTTTGGAGTTTTAAGGTTTTAATAGTTGCTTGGCATCGAAGTAGAGATTCTTGTACGATTGAGCGATTCTTTATTTCAATTTCACGTCTTGCACTATGTAGCGTACACACAAGTAAAATTCTTGTTCGGTTTACATTATTTTTTATGGTTTCCGTTTCAGGACTTAAAATACTGTAGACAGCCACTGTTCTAGAAAAAGCAATCAACGCCGCGTAACAGACACTTTACTATTTCCGTTCAAAAACAAACAATTAACCCTTTGAAACGCGAATCTTTGGAGCTGTCAGTCGAATCTCGATGTAGAATAGCTCCCGTTGGAGGTTGTGTGAAAAAAGAGCAGTGCGATTTAATTTTTCCGCAAAACCAGTATGTGTAGACACGTGCTGATGTAGCCGTCGGTGGGATCGGTGCGTGCGTTTTCGGAATATACGGGCAGTTAACTGGTGGTGGTTGGGAGGGCGTGTTTGCCTACAGGCGTTTCCATTAGGGTTCGCATGGAAAGATGGAATAAGCTTCGAGATGGATTTAATAGAGTGTGGTTGATTTGGCGTCCTACGTCTGTTAGAATTTTCCCGTGTTGTTGCTCTACTGTGTTGGCAGTGAGCGGGGTGCGTGTGATGTTTTAATTTTAATTTTAATTAGACTTATTATTGTAACATACGAAGATCTATTTTGAGATGACATGTTGTGGAATATTGTTATTCTACAGCTGTGGTGCACTATTTACTATTTGTTTACTTACTGTGTATTATAAAATAATTATGAATTTAAGATTTTCTAAAGAAACTTTGAAAAATCTGATAAAAAGTATATTTATGGTGGATCTTTACATCTGTATCATCAATTTACGTGACATCACACTGTTATACTTAGAAACATCGGGTGACGTGCTTGCCAGCAGACGTATCTTGCACCTTTTCCATACATTGAGTGTAGTACATGCTATGAGCATAGGCGGTTAAATGTTTTTATTGCCTTTGGGTGAATATCTTTTAAAATTGAATGGTTATTTCCATTTGTCAAAGTACTAATTTAGTTAGTTTTTTGTTTTAATCCCTTATGTTTTGTATAATATTTCATTCAAATGACGACAGTGATGCACATACTCGTTATTAAACCCATGTTAAGAAGTAAACTAAGAGCTTATTCTTGAACGTTTACGTGGTTAGAAGATCTCAAATTTTCGGTAGAAGTTTGTGTTATATTAACGAACAACCTCTCCAAGTTTAGTTATCTCCTGTCTTTTATTTTACCGAAGAGACCTTAAACATGTTGATACTGAGTCTACTATAAGTGAGAACATATAAGTATAGAAATGCATGGTGTGAGAACTAAGGATATAGAGGTGAGATTGACTTATGTGCAAAGTTAGAGGGTCAAACTGGGGATTTTTTTTTAAGTACCACTTTTTTTATTAAAAAAATTTATTTTTTTTTGTATTTTCCTACCCATACATCAAATTTAGCTGATTTTTACGAGAATCCTCTTCCATCTTGGTGTGGAGGGTGTTGATCCTAAACCACATCTATAACCCCTTAAGGTAGTTCAGTACACTCAGCTGTTCTCAACCTATTGCATGCAACAGTAATTTATTAATTTTCCAAATAATCATTGTAAATTATCGTCAGTTGACACTTAAATAACCTAAAAAATACTTAAATCACAAAACTGATAGAGAAGATCGAATGATTTCAACTAAATGCAAAAAGCTGAGAACAATTTTATTCATATATAGATATACTAAAAGCACTGGACATTATCCTAAAATTAAGATGTCTTTTAAACTGGACGCGACATGTTTCTAATTTTTTGCTGTATGAATATTTGTTGTATTTCGTATATTATAGTCTTTTTTTTAAACCATCGTAAGAAAATTTGTGCACTTATTAACGAAAGCAGGTATTTCCAAATTGCTTGCTCGTAAAATACTGTGTTAAAACATGCCAAATCTTTGTACAACTTGAACCACTAAGATAAATGCCTCTATAACCGAACACTTAAGCACCTTTAGAATTTTAAAGCCGTAGAAATAATACAATAACTATGTTTTATGGGTTTTATTTTATCCCTATGATGGTCATCGATGTGATGAAGTGAGTAAAACGTTAATTAATGATAAATTAGACAGGTTACGGTTCAATAAACGAATACTTATATGCAGTTCCCCGTACCTATAACTGAACATACAAGAATTGAGGTGCCCCTATGTTCAAATTTTGATGTATCTAAAGTTGAACGTGCTTTATTTGTGTATAAGAGGGTTTAATGTATGAAAGAAAAAAACATTTTATCGCTTGAAGTACATGTGTATTAGTAAAGTTGATTGCAGGGAAACAAATAAAATAATATTAATAACTCTTTATAAAAATATATACCTTTGTTAAAAGTTTTTGAGTTATAGGTTAGGAGTGCGGTATAACGCAGGCGTTTAATTATAGATGCACTCTCAAAAAACTGTGTACCTATAAATAAACACCTCTAATATTGATAAAAAAGTTTATAGTATCCAAACATACATTTTCTTCGATAATTTTATAATGTATCAAGCTATTGCTAGTTCTCTTTTTTTGTATAAAAATATTGTAGAATGTTTATGACAGCCTTAAGAAGATATGAGTCTTTCTTAGCAGACGGCTTAAGAAAAGCAATGCTAATCGGTCGAGCATCAAGCAAGGATATTCCAAGTACAATTATTTGTATTAACTATTATTTTGTTGATGCAGAACTTTTTCTACTCGTAGGTACAAGTCTTAAGAAAGTACCTATTATGACAAATTTAGTGTGCAATCGTTATTTAAAATGTAATCGGCTAATGTGTGACGAGTGTTCAGTTATAGGTACTGTTCAGTTATAGGGGCACTTACCTTAATGTATGGCAGTGTTTACGACTTATATCTGAAGTTTCAACGTTTTCGTAAGAAAATCACTTTTTGCATGAACTACCTTAACCCCAGTTCCTATTGTACCCCTAATTAACCCCTTGTCTCATCTTTCCCAACTAATCCCTCCTCTGCCATCTTCCCACTTTGTCCACACACTTCCCGAACTTGTTCAGTACCTTTACCCAAGGCATCCATGGACACTAAAACACAGTAGGCCATGCTGTAGTGCAGAATCAGCCACGAGGCTTGAAAAAAAATTCCAGCTGAAACAACTCCGAAAAAATTTCCGAGTTGACTTGACCGGGAATACCGGGATACGAACCCGCACCTCACTTGAGCTGTAGTCGTATCTCAGACTCGTGCCTTAGTAACACCAAAGAGTATTAGTTACACCAAAAACTAATCATTAAAAAGGTAAAACTTTGGCAAGTAGGAGATACATTAACCGCAATGATTAAATCTCTTATTCCCTCCCCACTCCCACGTGCTTTGAAACCTGCATTGTGTTCATCTCTTTCTCTGATCTCCTTCTCTCTCCAGTGTGGCAGCGCGAAGGGTATGTGGTTTATGGACAACCCCTAACTAACTCGGTCCTGATGTGTCAGATCTCGCGGGAAATTAAAATTATAATGAGCTGCAGTTTAATAGCATAACTTGTCGCGGTTACACCTTGTCGTAGTTCTACTTGACAATATGGCGCTGCTGCGACACTAAATTTAGTAATACAGTTGTTGGCTTTTGACAATGATATCCTTGATATTACGCACGTCTAAAAGCTTCATCTTGCTCCTAATATCGAAACATTTTTTTTCCTTCATTTTTGTCAATTTTAACATGGTATCCATTGTTAAAGAAAGTCGTACCCAAGCTAAACGAAGTTTTCATTGTAACCAATGTAGTAAATTTTAATTATCTATTGCAATTTATTGGATGTGAATTTATGAGAATTGGGCAAGATCCAGAGTTCATTTTTCATAAAAATATATTAAAAATATTTGCTCCAAGCCAACGCAGAGGTTGCGCCCTCTGAAGTAGAAAATAGTCAAAAGTTCTTGCATGTAAACAAATAGTGCTGGCAGCGCAAGACAGGGTGCGAGAGATAGTGCCTGAGGGAGAGGCGGGACTGTAGAAAGGGAGGGGATCGCGGACGTTGTCGTTCTCTCTCTAGTCAGCCAATCACAAGAAGCTGTATGCATGTATATATGCTTTAAGCCGTTTGTTTACATGTAAGAACTTTTGACTATTTTCTGCTGCAGAGGGCGCAACCTCTGCGTTGGCTCGGAGCAAATAACCATCTGTCCACATATCGATAGTTGAATGAAAGAAAAGATTAACTCAGATTGTAGCCGAAGAAGGTGTGAGTTC
>JAPYYV010020659.1:0-10568 GCA_030522625.1 Copidosoma aretas
CTAGTGCTTTCATCAATTTTCCTCACTAGAGATAAGTTGGCACTAGTGCTGCTGCTGCTCTCTCTCTCGCGCGGATCACTATGGCTATTTTCATGAAAATTTTGCCGCATTCACAAGTTAGCGGCTTTTGAGGGTGGACTATTTTTCCTGCCCCCAACACTGTCTGGGAGCCTTGGTTCGTAGTCCGGGTCTGTACGTATGTATCTATACATATGCGCTTTCATCGTTCCATCTTTCTGGGAATTGCGCGCGCACACTCTAACGCAAAAGACAGGAAGAGAGAGAGATTTTTTTAAATTTGATATCGTTTATTTATGCCTAGGCCAAAAGGCTGAAAGGCAATAAAAGTAATCATACCATTAATTTTTATATTGATAATTCATAAAGGCACATTTTAACTAAATCTAGTGCAGTTGCGCATGTTATGTGAAGAATAATAACAGCTGTCATTCGATGAGCGAAGAGGCAAGCCTATTTCTCCTTTTACTTTTCCTTCTTCGAAATTTTAATCCTTAATCAATATCATAAATCCACCAATTATTAAAAAGAATATTTAGTCATATAAAAAGAGTAGGCCTGCCTCCTGCTGTTCAAGTGTTTTAAGTAAGCTTTTTTGAATGTCTCGAGCTTAGGTTGTAAACGGATGGAGACCGGAATGCTGGACCAGTTACGGCAGTTACGCAAAAATTGTACACAGAAGGATTTGAATAAAGATTTATTTGACGCGAACGGGATCCGTACATTGGAATTGCCAAGGCGCTGCGATCGGCGCAGGCTATCTTCGGGGTACAGTAGCGTATTATAGAGATATTGTGGCCTTTGGGTAGTTAGTACTTTGTAAGTAAAAGTGCCTAGAAAATAGTCGCGTCTATTTTCGAGAGAAAGTCATTTTAGGCGATCATAATATGTGCTTGGAGCTGCATCACGGTGCAGAGAAAATATAATATAAAGCCAATAATCACATTAAAAAGACGCAGGAGCTTAACACAGAGGTAGCCTGAGAGGTTGTTATATACCAAGCACGCATAGTCAAAGTGGGGCATAGCTAAAGCGCTAACAAGTCGCGCTTTTAGCCTGGGGAAAAGGCAACGCGTTGCAACGGTCCCTGTAACGCAGTCTGTAAAGCACCCCATGAACGTTCGAACTAATTTAAGCGACGTGATCGTTCCAAGCAAGGTCAGGCAAGATAATAACCCCCAAGTTTCTAGCTGGGGAAACAAATGGGACTGAAACGCCGTTCACGGAAATCGGGGGAAGCGTGTCTAGGTCTAAGCGCATTAGGTTCTGGGTGGAACCGAGTATCATAGCCTTGATCTGTAGTGCACTCAAGGACAAAACACTAACATCGGCCCACTGTACGACCATAGCAATATCCTCATTGATGCGATATATGGCACCGGAGAGATCATCGCGATGACACTGCAGTTAAATTTGGAGGTCATCTGCGAAAAGCATGCAAGTCTCCTTACAGTGCCGCAAAAAAGAGATTAATGAGTTGATGTACAGGTAGAACAGTATGGGGCCTAAAATGGAGCCCTGGCGGGCTGGCATGTCGACTGAAGGAAGAGAAAGAGATATGATAAGGCCCGGTGGCTCTGAATAAAAATGGCCGCTGCGGTCGCGTGTTTATGTTCTATAAGCTCGCGTGGTGCGCGTTTACATGCGTGGCAGCACGATGCTCACTTATAACTGCACATGCGTACTCGTGAATTTTACCCAGTCACGTTACTGTTGTGCCACTGAAAAAAAACCGCATCCAACTTTGTTAATTTAACATACCTCTTGTTCTCGACTCGTATAGCACCGTGCCAGGCATTTCTTCAGCCATCCTTGTCTACCCTAAGCTCTCCTCTGCCTTTGGCTCGTCCTCGTCCCTGTGACCCATGCCCAACTCTCTTCCAGCAATCTTCTTTCAATCAATCTTCAATCTATCTATCTATCTATCTATCTATCTATCTATCTATCTATCTATCTATCTATCTATCTATCTATCTATCTATCTATCTATCTATCTATCTATCTTATAAAACAGTAAGGTAAATTATTTTGCCAGTCACGAACACACCAGAGCATCACCCTCAGAGAATGTCCCCGGATCCACGGCAGCCAGCACGTCTCCACTAGCGCAGTGGAGCGTGCTTGGCCCATAACCTGTCATGATAATAATTGACATCCTCTAGCTTTTGACCAGTACCGTGAGAGAGAGGAGCAAACTCTGGGCTAAAGAACAACACTTTGATTCATACAAACTGATAACTTTTATTTATTACTTATCCATCTTCTTTCACTATACACTTCTAGCTTTAATTCTCTTCTTGTTGCTAATCTAGCTTTTATCAACACACACGTCCTAGATTGACAAATCTAGATATAAAAGTAATCAGGTAAACTGAATTAATAATGTAGAGAAACACACTTTAGGCTTAAGTATGTAATAAAAAGAACCACGCTGCTCAAGAGACAAAAACTGAAGAAGGGGAGAGAGGCAGGCTGCGTTGTCTCTCCTCTCTGCTGCTCGCGCGCTGGCTTGTCATCAGTGATAGACACCCGTGCCGCTCTGCTCTAGAGCGCTGACGGGCTGGCGCACCAAGTCAAACTTAGAAAAAACGCATGTGGTCTTTGTAACTGTGATTCGAAGAGTAATAGTGCATACTTGAGAAACTGCTCAAATCTACTTCATGATTTGGAGAATTAAATATATTTTTTTCGGGAATTTTTTACCGTCTAGTATTTAAGTAATAAATATCCAAAACTGATCAGTGAAAGTTAACCGCAACTCCATACTAGTAGACTTCTCCCATTCTTGCCTCTTATCATGGTGTAAATACATAAGGTGAAACCATAACCGATGTCTTTTTTCGTCGAGTTCTGCGCATGGCCCCAGATGACCTCACGCATTAGTTTAATACGTATTGATATGACGTCATCTGGGGGTGCTCGTATGAATGCTAAGTTTATTTTATTGGACGTATTAGGCGTATAAAAGTCAATACATAAACATCTTTGAGTTATTTGAATTAAAGTATTGCCTTTAACGTACTTGAATATCTTTAATACACGCAAGAGGAACGTAATGAGTTATCTCGAGTGCAATCAGCTGATCGTACCATGTTGGGTACACAAAAATTTTATTTTCTGATAAAATGAATTTCATAGCTTTCAAAGTTATTATATCATTGTCATCAACGGTCTTTTCGATTAAAATGATTTTAATGTACCAAAACATGATTTCTTAAACTTTTTATGCTTAGTACTCATTTGACTAGTGCAGTTGGAATACAACTACCTTGAAACGACGTTTATCCGCAAAAGTTAAGGTTGGTTAGTACCAGTTATTTGGTCTACTCCAACCTCAACTTTTCCGGATAAACGTCGTTTTAACATCGAACAATGTCGTATTCGCAAACTTGTTCCCTACCAAGTTACTTCTATAACATATGTCGCTTTCATATGAAATGTACGCTTTATTTTCTCGTAAAACAGAAAATCATGTGCATTGCCTATGCTTCACTGTATAACTTAGCCACCCAGCTTCTCCTTCCACCTGCCTAGCAGACGAGCTGAAAGAACCTTATTAATGTATGAAGATTGTACAAAGTGTAATTTTTCTGCAAATAAGATCCAATTAATTACGTGTGCATGTATGCATGTGTGTGCATGTGCGTATGTATGTGATTGTTTTTGATAAATAAATAAAGTATATGTTTCTTTTAATGTTACACTAACCTCTGACAACAAGTTAATTTTTATTATTATAATAAACGTGTAGTATACGTTGCAAAGTGAATTTTTTGTCGTGAAATATGTGTATAAATGGACGATCATTCCATCAACAAGAAATTAATATAAGATCAAGCTAAAAAAATGTTCATTATTTCCTTAGGATATCAATGATTTTGGTGAGACTCCGAAATCATCGTCAACCGCTTTCAAGTTTTCGCATCCCTTCAAGTATCCCAATGGGAATTCGAAATCTCGAAGCAAAGCGCCAGGGTCGGTATCCAGCCGGAACTGCTCGCCAGACGAGATTCGACAGCGGAGCTCGAAATCTTCCATATCGCCCCTGAGAAGAAAACAGCCGACGAGCACAAACGGAGTGACGGAGAAGAGCCGGCCGCTCAAAAAGAGCTCATCCATGAACCTACTCGCGTTTCCCAGTACCAAGTTTCCACTCAAACGCAGTCAGAGCGAGCTCAATTTGCTCGGTCTGAATGAAAAGATACCCCAGAGGCTAATATTTCATTCGTCGTCGTCGGTCGCTACAGTGGTCAACAATCACCACAAGCCGGCCACGTGTGACAAATTCATACAGACGAGTATGAGGGCCTGCGATCAGGAGTCCATTGGCATTCAGGTTTCTGTGCTTGGGGTAAGTTCATTGCTGAGGTTATCTGCATGCTTTGCTTTGGTTAGGTTCAATTGATTCTTTTGATTCTGCATCAAAAACTTTTCTAGTATCTAGTGTCAACTTAATGAATACACTTGCAGTTAAGTAACTCTTAAGCTAAAGACCATTTTTCTGCAGGAGGAAGAAAAACCGTCACTACCGACAAGGGCAACGAGCTTAGCCCGGAGATCGGCCAATCCAATCATCAAGAACACTCACAACATTCAGCATTCAAAAGCATTGTGCACCAGAAAAAAGTCGAAAGAAGAGAATCAAAATGAAAAGGACACGGATAGCAGTTTAGAGTCTTCTAGAAACGCTTCGCTGACACCTCATGATGACACGGAAAACATGACAGGCCGAGCGAACAGTTTTGAGTACTTTCCAGGTATAGTTTCACCCACCCTGGCGACTTCGAGTTCTGTTAATGAAGATAATGATAAGTCCGCGTCTTTTGCGATACCAACAGGTCACATTTACGAAAATGTACCCAACGGTAGCATGAGTCACTTGTCAACGATCGACACCGCACGTTCCAACTCGACAATGCCGAATACAAGCTCAAGCATAGATGAGAAACTCTGGGGCGACTCAGATAGTCTTGTGCGCGATCTCGAGCGCAGTGTCAGCATACTGAAGAGCCTGCTAGATGCAAACAAGTTCAATAAGCAGGTCAAAAGTCGGCTTATTCATCACGTCGTCAAACGGCTGCGCAGTGCCAAGTACATGGATGATGATAAGATCGAGCATAATTTGGAGGATAACGTGCCTTGGAACCCGGACGATGCTCGGAGTAAAGTTTACAGGACGGAGATCATACAAGCGTTGGCAAAGAACAGGACGGACTCGTCGGACGACTGGAAGCCGGCGAAAGAGCAGAAGAAGAAGAGCCCAAAGAATCCCGCGCTGCCCAACGAGGTGCGGAACATCAAAGAGATCATGGATGTTCCAGGTAAATTTTGTTCTTTATTTTTGCTCACTTGGTCACTTAAGGTAAATATTTATAAAAAGTTGATTTACTGTTTTTTTTGTTCTTCAAGCCGCAATTGAAAGTAGCAATAGCGACAAGTTTGATCAAAACACAGATCGAACTGTGATGGACGGAAGAAAAGCTAGGATGGGGTTGAGAACAGACCACTGCACCAGGCGCAGTAGCTCTAATACGCCAACTAACAAGAGTGAAAGCTCAGAGTGTTTTTTGCCTCAGCGGGGATACAAGAAAAATGAAAAGATAAAGGATATGTTCATAACTTCTACATCAAATAGTTCACCGCAAGATAGGAATAGGGCGCTCTTGGACGCCGTTGTTAATAGCAGGTGAGACACTTTAGCAATGATTGATTCTTTGGAATTCTCAATTTTTAAATAATTATGTTACTAGGCGGAGTCCAACAGAATCGAGCAATGAGGCAGGCAACAACGCAGACTGGCGTCTTCCAGTCACCGCGTCCGAGCGCAGATATGAGACACGACGACGCAACAGCAGTGTCTCAGACTCAGTTGGCAACAAGCTTATCAGCTATGTCGAGATAGAAAAACGCAACCAGTTGATTTGGATAACAAACGAGATCACCCACCTGTGCAACCTCAAGAAACTTCTCGAGCAGGAACCTAAAAGTAAAGCCGAGTGCTCATCGAAATCCTCGCCAAACAAGAGCAAGCCATCAAATTCAAAACGACCGAAACTTCCGCCTACGTCTCGCGACCACTACCAACTGAAAAATGGCGAAAAGAGACAGCTGAACAGGAATTGGTCATCGCACTGTAATCTGACCAACTGCCCGCCATCGTTGGTAAACATCAATCACGTGAGGTGGCTGAAGAAACGTAACAGCTGCACGCAAACTGGTTCGGACAGTTCGTTCGCCTACTCAAGATCTGGCAGTGAAATAGTTTCGGCCAGAATTCAGAGCCCCAACACAAAGCTGTCAAGCGTCTGCGTGCAGACTCCAAGGCCCTTGGCGCAGGTCAGTACGGTTTGTCGGGCCTGTCAAGCTAAACCAAATTACTCTTGTACCGACAGCGAGCGAGCTTGTCTGCACTGTTCATTGAAGAATCCGCCAGTGCCGCAGCATCAGTTACATAGTAGCAATGAACCTGAGTGCAGATGTAACGACTCGGAAGACGCCAAGGAAGTGCATAATCACCTTAGCCCTCGATCAACCAAGTGCGCTTGCAAAACTGGTAACAACAATCAGACAGCTGAGTCACCCAAGAGAGCCACTGCAGCAAGCCAAACCTGCAATCAGCACTACTGCGAAGATCCGGCGTGTTCGCGCAGCAGGTACCGGCTGACCGTATTATCCAAGACGAGTCAGTCACAGAAGGACTACAATTGCGAGAACAGCAAGCTCGTCCGGAACTTCGAGTGTATGCAAATCAATGAAGTGCCAACAAAGAAAGTGTCCGATAAAGCCATTAATGCAATGAATCACGTTGGCCAGTCTAAAAAATCGGAAGAGTCGCAGACGTTGGAGAGGTCAGAGTGTAATCACTTGACCAAAAAAACCCCGCCATACTTTTTGAACATTTTTGGTAGAGAAATTGCCAATCATCGGGACGCACGCTGCTGTGGAATTGATACGGAAGATCGTGAGAAATCGTCTCCCAGGTAGGAAGGATTACTGTTGATTAACTCAAATCATGTACTCGCCTTGTTCAGTGAGCGCCACGAAGCGGCTGATAATGGTACTGAGCTAACTAGGTGAGAGAAATCAAATCACATTGCAAACCAAAAAAAAATCCGTAGCTACCAACAAATCAAACGTTTCGTGAGTATGAAGTATGTTGGATAAATGAACTTTTTATTTCTTTGAACATTTTTTTAAGTACGGTTACCTGAACAAGCCTTCAAGATAATTCAGAATTTCTACTTTTCTTTTATAGTCGAGTAACTGAAGGTTCAAAAACGGGGTTTTACGGACTTTGGATGGAATTGGATAAAACTGGGCTTGAAAGAACGGTCTCTATCCAAATAGTAAGCCATAAAAATGCCTAGAATGTACTCGCTACTGGCGATGGTTTTCATTGCAAAATAACTTTGAAAGCCAACTTTGTCAGTTATTTCGTCATATCTTGAGAACAAAGGGTTTTAGCGAAAAAAGTTTCGAGTTAAAGTTGTTCAGTGAATAATTTTATGTAGGGATTGAGTATTTTAAAAAGTTGAAAAATTATTTTTCTTGCCGAGGGCGCAAAGTGCAATTTTGCGCCCGTGGGCACACTTAGGGCCCGAGAAAATACTTTTTTGTCTTCTAACCTCAAAATAGCACCTTCGCCGCTTGATTTTAGGCTCTCAGGCAAAAAAAATAGTATACGTGACTCGTTCGAAAAGGCTTCCTTACGAACCTCGTAACAACCCTCGCCTTCGGCTCGTGCCGTAAACCTCTCGGTTCTTAAATACAAGCCTTTGCGAACTCGTCTGTAATCTACTATTGCACCTAGGGCAGAAAAAATTTTGGGCTTGGAGGGCCGAAAAAATTTTTCTGTATGTGGGCGCAAAGTGGTTTCAAGGACTCAAAGTGCGGCCTGAGGGCGAAAACGCTCTGCTGAACTTTGGGCGCATGGTAAGAAATAGTAGATTACGGACGAGTTCGCAAAGGCTTGTATTTACGAACCGAGAGGTTTACGGCATGAGCCGAAGGCGAGGGTTGTTACGAGGTTCGTAAAGAAGCCTTTTCGAACGAGTCACGTATACAATTTTATTGCCTGAGAACCTAAAATCAAGCGGCGAAGGTGCTATTTTGAAGTTAGAAGGCAAAAAAATAATATACGAGACTCTGGCACAAAAGAAAAACAAGCTCGCCCTTCGGGCCCTCAATTTTTTACTTTCTGCCCTAGTGGCGTAATGTACTATTTCCTACTGAAAACAAGTACCAAAGTTG
Source organism: Copidosoma aretas (assembly GCA_030522625.1). Taxonomy (NCBI): domain Eukaryota; kingdom Metazoa; phylum Arthropoda; class Insecta; order Hymenoptera; family Encyrtidae; genus Copidosoma; species Copidosoma aretas. The sequence continues at coordinate 8,269 of JAPYYV010020659.1, forward strand.
AGAAATGCAAAAAAACTTAAAGTACTAAAAAACTAATGTAAAAATCGTTTTTGATTCATAAAATTTGAATATCACATAGCTTTTAGTATCGTTAACAAAATGTGCCCTGTCCGGTTGCCCAAAAACGGTATGGCGACCTATTGTAAAAATGTTATTTTAAAACATTGAAAGGCTACCAATTCTGTCGGCAACAAATTGGAATCGGTAGTTATTAATATTGTCTTTTAACCAACTAATTTTCAACAATTTCGGATTAGTTTTTTTTTAATAACAAAAAACCATTTTACATGTTTCGTTACTTCGCCAATTTACAACTTAAAGATTTGCAATAAAGTACATTTGTATGTGCTGATTTTTTTATTAATTAAAAAAAAAGTTTATCGTAGGAAAAATAGGAGCCGAGATACAATACTTATACTTTTTTACTCGTAGCGGCCGTTCTAATTACTTTTTCGACCTTAGACTCGGCTTATCCTCTTCTTAAATGTTTACTTTACAGTAGAAAATTTTTTCCCAGACGATTTTATCAAACCCTTTTGTCATGAAAAATAGATAATTCCAGTAAACAATCGTGTACAGGCCGCCGACGAGCGTTCGCAGGCTGCGGCGAGCCGAGCACGCTCGAAGCAGCCCGAAGGGCGGTAGACAGTCCGTCAGCACTGCTGCCAGATATTTGGTTGCATAATTAATTGTATTAAGATTTATTTAGTGGTAAGCAGGGTGACCAGGTGTGGCGATTTATTGCCGATTTGGCGATTTTTCACTTCTGCTGGCGATTTTATTTTCAGATGTGGCGGTTGGCGATTTTTCGGCGATTTTTAATATTCAATTGGCGATTTTATGGCTACTTTATTTTTTCTGCTAAACATCAACTATTTTGCTGTACTTACTTAAATATTATTTTTACTCGCGCGCTCTAAAAGGATAAACATTTAACATCCGATTAAGGTCCACCGCTTATTGTGCTACTTTTTTTTTTTTTTTTTTTTTTTTTTTTTTTTTTTTTTTTTTTTTTTTTTTTTTTTTTTTTTTTTTTTTTTTTTTTTTTTTTTCTTTACTATTTTTTTTTCTTTTTTTCTCTTCTTTTTTTTTTTTTCCTTTGAAAGAGCTGGAAATTTTCTGCCGGCACTGAGTCACCGCTGTCCAATACTCTCCCCTTGTTTTTTTATCTCTTAGTTTCAAGAAGTCACCTTTCCTTTAAAACCCCACTGCTTAACGTTTGTCAAATTAAATTTCATCAGCTCACAATTCACTAAATGTAAGTACAATTAACTCTCTTTTCCAATCCAGTCCACATGACAACTTCACTTGAAAAACCACTATTTCTTCCTTTCTTAATACTCTCCGGTAAGACCCATTTCTTTTGTAGAGATGCTACATCCTAATAAACACGTCCATCCACTGTCGCGGAGCACCATTAATTTCCCTTTTCCCAGTCTATCGTCGAAGAATCTCCCATAATATCAAATATTTAAATACTAAGATAAATAAAAACAGCAAGTTCCTCAAAACACAGAACCAACAACAAAGAGAAAAAACTTTCACATGACTTCACTCTTGAGACTCCGGTAGTGTGGCCGCTCAGCCGAGGTAGAGGAACGGCACGCAGTGAGCTCGCACGTTTGCTCGGCTCAACCGCCAGGAGCGGAGTCAATCATGCTACTGTTGCACTAGTGGCAGGGGTTTTGAGTGATGGATATGAAAGGTGGTGGTCAAACAAAACTTCCCAAATTGATATTTTGATATATCGATATACATATGGGTGATTCTGTCGTAAGTGGCTCACTTTGGGTCCAGAGCTCATGCTATTACATGAAACTAAAACTGGATATTCTAATTACGTGAAGTTATGTAAAAAGTGTTAAACTTTCTGGGAAAAAAATTTCAAGCTGATAGATAGACTCAATAATGAAAAATTCAAAAATTGTAATCAAAATGTCACTTCCGTACCCTGTCCCAATCTCAATTTCGCACATAAAAGCTCATACTAGGAAAAATATAAGCTCTTCTGCCATATCTTTGTACACACGTTGTCAAGTATAGACGTCGTATGTTACATTTACGCCTTAATAACATTAGTTTTTAATCAACAAGCAAGAGTTTTCATCACGTACTGTTGTTCCCAAGATTAGTACTGAAACATCGGTAACAGCGGAAATCACTTTTAAAACTACGCTGTTGAATTTCGTAACACCTTCTACTGGTCACTTTTTTAATCTTACATCAATACAAGACGAACGCACAGGCTAAAGCTGCCGAAGGTTTCAATCCCTTCAATTGATAAGCATTTTAATTTTCAA
>JAPYYV010020660.1:0-11182 GCA_030522625.1 Copidosoma aretas
GCGATCACAACAGTCCCTCGGGCGTTGCTTCGCAAACGCCCTCGGGCCCAGGGATCGCCCTGGCGACATGCGCCACCAGGTACGAAATATACTATTTACGGTGCGGTGCAACTTTGTTCACTGATTTTCTTTTTTTTTTATCGAGTACTTGTAAATTAAAAATCATGGAATTCGATTTCAGATCCGGATGGACCGCTTTGTTTTGTCCGACCGTAGATGGCTCTCGTCTTACCTCGCTTGGCTGTTTCTACTTAGTTTGGCAAACGATGTACTCCTCTGTATTAGGTTGAAGCAAAATTATGACTATGAATAGTTTAAATAAAAAAACCTCGTCCGATTTATTCTCGATTCATCGTGAAAGCGCTTGATTAAAAAAAAAAATCCCGATCGCTCCCAGAGGACAGCCTCCACAAATACAACAGCCGTGCGAGCGCGATCTCGCGGACTCCGCGGGCTATGACCACAAAAGAGAGATATCAAAGCTGGGAAAGAAAACCGCCCGGCACTTCTCCCGCTGCTGCTCGGAATTTCATATTGAAATTAACGCCGAGCGCAGCATTTCGCTCTCGCGCGCTTTTTGAATTTGCATTTTATTTTCCTGCGAATTGCGACGGAAAGAGCGGGGAAGAGGATGGACAAAAAAGTTGGTTCGAGGGCTCCGGAGTTCGTCTTCCATCCGGGAGCGAGGACTGGAAAGTTTTCTTCCCTGCCTTTCTTCCTGTCTCTAGGATGCGCGTCAGTGCTGCAATTTACTCAGCCAGCTACCCCCGCGTCTAATTTAATCAAATGACGAGTTATAGGCCTCGCTCGTCGTTTGATCGGTTTCTTGGGAAAAATTCGCTAGCAAAATCAGGACGTCAAAATCGCGCTTTCGTCACTGACGAATCAATCATTTATTAATTAAGCCCTCAAACAAGCCTGTGTCCATTGATTACGCAATCACTATTATTTTTATTGCGATTTATGAACCGTTTGTTTCGAGTGTTCCAATGCCGTTTCGATAAACTGCAATGTTTCTCTCTTGAAAAGAAAAGAAAAGTTTTTCGACGAACAAGCACGTGCGAATCGCATGAACGCGGTCGATACACTGTATAATGTGGATTGACAGGTGCACGCGAGACAGAGGAGAGGAGGAATGAAAGTTGCCGACGGGGATCGAGTAGCCTCACGCGCAGTTCCCCGCTAGCTTATAATGTTGAAGTATTGCTCCCAATCTTATTTTGTTCCGTTCGATACAGTACACTGCATTATTGACAACAAGTGACCAAAGCCTTGGGCCATCAGATGACTAAGCGACCATAATCAGCGCATCAGGAAGAAACATCGTAAAATATTATGTACCAAAACGCACGTGTTGTGTACTATACGTCATCGTATCTTCCACAGTTTGTATAATGTACGCAGTAGGCCATATAGCTAAGTTGCACATGCTTCTAATTTTAGAATTCCCTATAGTCTAACGTCAGCTCGTATACAACATCCGCAAAAGCGCGCGTCGGAACGACGACGAAGCGTTCAGCTGTTGTTTTACGCACATCCGTTCGTTAATGCGTATGCAGTATATAATAGTCGTAGACTGTACACACACACACACACACACACTAAGGCGATGACGTATATTAAAAAGTCGGATGTTTACCGTTAATAGGACGGATTACAAATTCGACAAGAGTTTAATTGGCGTTGATGCATGATGTTGCGTACGTCCCGAGACAGACTTTCTGTGCTCGTTTATGAGACCTTCTCGCTCCTCGCCCCGCTTGTATAATGGATATCATGCGCAGAAGAGAGCAAAAACGATTTTACCCATATTACACACATATAAGGTTGCGTCGTTGCGGGAGTAGTCTGTTTCGTATTTTATTGCGGTAATGAGTTTACATGTACAATGTGTGCACTTAATATCACCCCGGGAGTTTTAAAAAAAACGCGTCTTCATTAATCGTTTCTCTGAGAAACAAGTATGATTAAAGTAATAATGATGATGAATAGAATCAGAATCAAGAAAGCATCAGGCCCCTCTTTTTACTTACACTTTTGTAATCTTTATCTGATTAAAACTTATAATCGTCCAAAGATCGAGTCGTAAGTAATACTTTGCACCGTTTTTGCACAGTACTTATCGTGACGACTACTTCTCCATACGTATCAAATGGCACGATTATCATGGTACAATATTTTTTCGAGCGCATACTTATTATATACTCGAACGATCAACAACAAAAACAACATACATGCATACATTAATATTCAACAACAAACTGCACTGCAGACAGTGCTGACACCACCGACCTTTTGTGTCTCTCAGCCGTTTGGTTCGCAAGTCTCGCGAGAGTAAAGTGCGCGCCTACTCACGGCAGACAAACGCAGCCGGACAAGCAACGGCCCTGACGTCCGGGTTTTCCCATCCCTCCCTTCCCCTCCGCCTTCACTCGCGAGTTCCTACCGCGGCGTAGTGCTACATAAGTATACCGAGATATATACTCGACTCTCGCAGAATCATGAATGGCCGAGCGCCATACGTTATTGTACGTATACGGTGCTTGGTATACACACACATGCATTATGCACACGTGAAAACGCTTCGGCTTTCCCTCCTCATGCGTCACGTGACGACTACCCACCTAGCGCTGACTCTTTCATTCGCGAGTCGCGACGGCACTATATACGCGCCGCGTTTCATACCTATACGCGTATATCATACAACGCTGCTGCAGCCACGTGCGCCTACGCAATCTGCAACAGTCTAGAGGAGAAATAGTGTGTGTGTGTGTGTGTGTGTGTGTGTTGTGGCTAGAACGAATATTCGCGGGTACATAAGTTGGCATAAATATATCATGTGCACTTACGGTCGCCAGCCGATCGGTGCTCATATCTATACGTGTAATAGACGCGAGTGGGCGTCGTTGCCGCGTCGTGGCTCGTAATATACACGTGCATCGGGACAGGAAACGGCAACCTCCTTCGTCTTCGTTGTGGAGTACACTCTGGGGTGGAGTGTGTGTGTGTGTGTGTAATTTTGGTGTGCGCGCAGAGACCGCGACACTAATGTTAGCTGCAGGAACAAAAATAGGTTCGCGTTGCATTGGAGAGGGTTATAAATATGTGTATGCAGACGACTCTGGTATTACTCTGCTGCTGATATGTATAGATACATGCGTGTATGGTGGGACACTGCTGCTGCTGATGATGATGCTCTTTTACATATTTTGTCCGTTTTACGCGGTACATCGTCCCCTTCGTTTTTTATCGATGCTCGGTAAATTGTAATTTGCGCAGACAATTTGATGAATCAATGCTATTTTGCGACGTTTTTTTTTTTTTTTTTTTTTTTTGTCATTTGTGTTTATATCTGATGAGTTGCCGCGACGGAATTTTTGAAGAGAAGCCCTGCACGTTAAAAGACGGAATATTAGCTTCAATTAACTCGAAAACCATGTCGTCAATTTTTTCACAATTTTAACACGACTTTCACGACGATCCTGGCCAAAAATAAATCATAACAGCTCTCGTGACGTTCCAACAATTTTCATTTCGGGGACGAATCCTGCTCCTTCGAAACTACATCGTGTATGCACACGGCTCTTGGGAATAAACTTTCTCAAAACTTCTGAAGAAAAAAAAAAAATAATAATAATAATAACCAACTTCAAGCTGCTGCACGTGAAATTTTGATGTCAGCAGCAACAGCAGCAACAGCAGTGTCCCCGAACTTCGCAAACACGTTTTACATCGCATTACAAGCTCAGCCGGAGCCTCGAAAGCTCCTCCCAACTACTAATACTACTACTACTGTAGCATGTAAAACGGCGTCTTCTTGCTCCCCGGCAATCGCGTTTACAAAATTCAGGTCGCGATTCCGTCCCGGCTCAACTGCTACGACTGCACGTCGCAAAACAGCTTTCAAGAGAAAATTCGGAAAAAATCCTTCTACCGCTTGCAGAACAAAAAAAAAAAAAAAAAAAAAAAAAAAAAACAAACAACTTCAACATACACCGCAGCATCATCCAACGAGAGATAAGGACGAGCCGAAATTTATACGCAGTCGCCAAAAACACGGAGTACCTGTACACATCCCTCGGCGATAAGGAGACCATGGCTGGAAGATGCAAAAAGATGCCAAGCTCGTAGCGCCCTCGGATATCCCTTATCGGAGCATACACACACGTGCGTGCGTCGATGGGCCCCTGTTGCTTCTTCGCTCGTTATTGCTCTATAGCTTGTATGTTATACCCACGGCTGTTGACTGCAACCCCCCCCCCCACCCCCATATGAAAGGTCGTTGGGGAAAATTGCCGCGGAGAAATAACAACACGAGTGGAGCGTTTTGCGTTCGAGATCGCTATCGCGCGAATGGCCATGCACGTGCAGCCAATGTGCCGCTTTGTTGGCTTGATTTCGTTTTTTCGTACATCGCTATCGCGGATTTTTGCGCCTTACGGGAGGGGCCAAGGAGAGAACGGGACTGGGTGCGTTTGATTTTATGCTCGCGGAGAAGAGGAGGATTTCTCCCGCAGGTATCGATTATTGAAACTCGAGGGGTCCTTAAAATAAATTGAAAGAATAAAAAAAATGTACATGAATGATCAAATAAACAGAAGATCGAATAATGACTGAGCGAAGAAAACTCACATTCCTTTCGGTATACATGCGATGTCGCAAAGAGAACCCAAGCAGCAACCGTACATTGTATACGTATCGATAAAATCAGGCTTCGCGTCTGGAGAAAGAGAAAGAAGCCGAAGTAAATCATGCAAAATTCACACTCCTCCTGCTACTGGCTATATACGAGTTGGCAGCTCGTATACCCCTCGTTCTTCACCGCTACCGCACTACTCTCAACGACGACTCGCGAGAACTTCTCGAATGGATTTGTCTTGTTCGCGAAATCGAGCCGCGAGCGTTGGCTCCTATATATATATATGTACGTATGCCGGTACAGAAGCACAGCTCGCGGCGGCGCCCTAAATATTAATCGCGTCTAGGCAGCTCGAGTTGAGAGAGGCTTAGGAGAAAAAAAAAAATATGATCATTAATTCGAGGCGCGAGTTTTAAGTTTCGATTAACGGCCATGGAATTCATTTCAGAATATCGGTAGCTACTTTCGTTGGCTGGATCATGATTAAACATGAATTATGAATATAATTAGTTTTAATTTTTTTTTACAAAAGGTATGACTGATAAATAATCGAGGAGATGCTAAGCGTTATATACGGGAAATTATTCTTATCATTAAGAATAATAATATACTTAGTTTTATGGTTGTCAAGTTAGAGGAAATATAGTTAGTGATTATTATGTTCCTGAAATAAATTGTTCATCGTCGTAGATTTTTGTGTGATGGGATATACGATTATAATACAATTACTTGATTGTAACGGATTTTTCTTGTAGAATGTACTATTTGGACCAGGGCAAAAATTATGATTTTGAACATAAAAATATAAAGAGAATTAAGAGATTGTCACAGAAAGCAACATTGTGAAAAAAAAAAAAAAAAAAAATGATTATTGTAATAAGTTTGTGTTACCTCACAATGAAAAAATCACAGCAGAAGGAACTAATATCGAAAAATGTTATCAAACGGTAACGATGATACAATAAATTGCGGTGTACGCTCTCTTGTTTACGGGAAATCTGCTTGTGCAAATAGTAAACATAAACTTGCGGACGTACCGTTTTGCAGAGTTAGGGGGTGGGGGCAGCATGGGTCGAAAAAAATAGTGCCGAAGGTTTGCTGTGCTTGTAAACATACTCCTACAGTTTAGTTGCACAGCACAAACGGTCTTTTTTTGTCAGTTGAATGCGTATGTAAACAGTATCGAACGAAAACTTACAATTTTATATCGAAATCGTTGGCTACCTGTAATATAATTATACAATATTTTATAGAATAATAATAATTATATGAATTATAATAAAGCGTTCACACTACTTGAATAAACTAAATATTTATATGCATATATATGAATAAAATTATTTTTTAGTGCATGAAAAGCAGATATCATACGCACGTCAATAATGGTAGTAATGATGTATATGATGTATTTCAGTTTTGAAATACCATTTTAATAGTCAATTATTGTCAAATGTCATTATGGACCAAATTTTTTTTTGCACATAATAATATTATGTACTCAGCAGTCGACAGTTGCCATCGATGTCAAATTACAAAAGATCATCAAGACAACTGCTTTACCTAAAAAGCTCATCCTCCACAACAACAACAACAACAACATCAACAACGAGAAACTTCGGTGCATGAAATGTAACGTTTGATACGCACCTCGTCTCTCCGACTGTATTTTTTTCCTTTGTTGTTTTTCAATTTTTCGTGTGTGCAAGCAAGCAATCTAATATTGTAAGGGGGACTACGGGGGAACTTGCAACTATGAATAATAACAAAATGTGACCAGCCAAACACCGTGTTCAGACGTCAATTACGGCTCTGTTTGGCTTTTTGAGTAATTTTTTTTTTAAAAAAAGAGATAGAGGAAAAAGAATATAACGAGACGGAAAAAACATTATATTAAACACAGGTATATTGAAGTACTTGCAAAGAGCGACGTCTGATAGGCTAGGGGGACGATGCGACAATCGAGCGTCTTTGGCGATGGCGGGTGGGTGGAGTAAGAAGAAGGAGAATGTGCGGTGGTAGTACTTCCGGTTTGCCATTTTTCTACGACGATGGCGCAACAACTGTACAGGAGGAGAACACAAATTTGGACATTTCAGTGTGATATGATCATATATCAGACTCTGCTGGGCCTATCTTTGCAATAAATATATGTATATATATACAGCGTACGGGTAACGTTACATCATAATAACTACGTTATTCACACGATCTGTATTATTAAATCACATGAATTTAGTATTATTATTATCATACGTACAGAGAGATAGAGCGATTGATGGATGAAACAAAAAAAAAAGAAAAATCAAGCGAGGACGATGATCGCTCGACTCCGACTCCAGCAAGGCCATGTTATTTATCTCGGAGGGAGTCCTGCAACTTCACGCGAACGTGCCTCAATGTTTCTTTTAGCTTCGCTTTTTGATCAGTAAAACATCAATGAGTTGATGAATGAAACGGGGGGGATTCGTCGATTACCGCACCCAAGGGTCGATACGTGCAATCGACGTATACTTTCATTAGGTCCTGCGGGCAGAAGGCCAGTCCTTTTGTACACGCTGATGGTACAACTATAACTTCGCGGAGCTGCGGCTGGCGGCAAATTTTTCGCGTGCACTCGCCACCGCGCCCCCTTCCATCTTTTTTTTCCATTTTTTCCCCCAGCATTCGAATAATTCGTTGATCATACGTCGAATGCGGAAACGAGTAATGCTCGCAGGATGGAGAATCATCGTTCGCCCAAAACTATGCTCTCTTTTTTTTGTCATCCCCCTCGATACGACTACTTTGATGGAAATGCGAAAAGGAGCAGAGTATACAGCTCTTTGGCAATAAAAAAGGATAATAAGCCGCGCACTGACCTTTGAGAGTTTCTCGCCCTCGTTGAGCGGCAGCAGGTGCCTCAGCGACTGGAATCCGGCGTTGATGCTCTGCATGCGCCTGCGCTCGTTGCTGTTGGCTATCTCCCGGCGCATTCGTTTCTCCTGCTCGATGTGACTGGGCGCCGCCGTGGTTCCCGTCGACGACGCGGTCGTGCTGGCCCCGTCGGCCGTGACGCCAGCTGCCCCACCACCGCCGATCGGATCGGACGTGTGACCATTGCTCTGACTGTTGTTGCTGTTGCCGTTGTGGTGGTGATGGTGGTGGTGATGGTGGTTGCTGCTGCTGCTGCTGCCGCTGCTGCTACTACTGTGCGACGACCGGCTGCTCTTGTGCTGCCTACCGGTGGTCGTCGTCATCGTCGTAGTCGTCGTAGTCGTCGTCGTCGTCGGGTTAGTAGCCGGTACCGCTTCCGTTGCTGCTGCTGCTGCTGCTGTGACCTGCACGTTGTTGACCACGAGGGCGGCTATCGAGGGCTTTTGCTCGAACTCCTCGACGAACTCGCTGATCGGCAGGCCGCTGCACTCCTCGGCTGCTTCACCGCTGCTGGAACCAACGATGGGTCGGGTCTTAGTTTTTTTTTTTTCTTTTTCTGGGGTTTCAATTTTATCGAACAATTTATATGTTTATACTTCCTACGTACTAAAATACGCTAAAATAATGCGCACACGAAAATATATTTCTCGTAATAATGCTTAGGAGCCTGTAGTGGTAAATTAAAATTATTGCCGTGTCAAAGTTTATTGATTCAGGGACAAAATAAACTGATATTAAAAATAAAACGTGCAAAACACCATGCGGAAATTACTTTGTAAATATTTCTTGTGCAAAATTCGTGTGTGTACTGGACATTTGTATCACGTGCATACAGTATATGGGTAGTTCCTTCACGTTTAATTATTGGTGATAATATATGATGCAAATTAGATCATACTCTGCAGAGCTCGAGATAGGCTCAAACGGGTATTTCGAGATAAACATTCTCAATGTGAATCTAACCACCAACAGAGTACCCTCTGCTGACAAATTTATACCAAAGGGGGCGTGTATTCGTTAATTTCCCCGTGTCACCCCCGAAATACCCATCTCCCATGGAAATGACTGAAAAAAACCACCGCATCCTCTCTCTCCGTAGCGTCGCCGTTATTGTTATCAAACACTACCAGGGAGAAAAGGGGGAAAGAAGAAAAAAAGAGAAGGCCTCCCCCCCAAGGCTCTCGATTAAATTCAATGAGCGCACACAGAGGGGCATATTTCGAGGCAATTTCCCGGTGGCCAATAAAAGCCAATTTTTGCGGTGTATACTGCAGGAAACGAGTGCCCGCCACGTATATACATATACACCTGTGCACGCCTGGAGAGGAGTGCGCGGTGCGCCGAAAATTAATCGCGCTTCGGGGCGCGCCGCGCAATTTCCCCCGACCCTCGACCGCCACCTCTTTCATGGCAGATCAAAGTTCGGCGCGAGGGCAATCAGAGCCGGGCGCGCGACAAAAGCGCCGGTGGGACGAGTATATACCCCCCCCCATTTGTCCATAATACTCGCCGCTACGAGCGCAACGGTTCGTCGTCGCCGTCATCTTTCATTTTTCCCTTCCCACACATAAACGGGAAGGGGGGGGGGGGCGTTCAATTTTTCTTCAGTGCAGCTTTCCTCCCTCTCCCGTCGATGTTTCGCATTACGCTTCCGCGCTTATTTGATTTATAGACTGATACGCGGCCGCCTTCTTCTTCTTCTTTTCCCGAGCTGCTGCTTTTAAGGAAATTGAAAAAGTCGCTGGAGAAATAAATATATATATGGAGAGAGAGAGAGAGAGAGAAAGGGGTTTCTTCCTCCCAGGCCCGAGGATCCCTTCGAGGAGATTTGTTGGTAGCTCGATGGGTATACGAGTCAGTCACGTAGGGGGGGGGGGGATATTTATAATGAGGGGTATACGATACAACAGTTTTTACGATATTCGCGCGCGCGTCGCTTCGACGAATTGTGCATTTTGTGGATTAGTTTTTTCAACGAAAGCCCGAGTCTGTAACTACTTACTGGTGGAGAGCTGAAAAAATGTATGCGAGCGTCAACAACGACAAAAGACCCAACTGTACAGGCCTACGGCACTGAATTCGAATCCTTGGGCAGAATCGTAACGTTGGCTCGATTTCTTTTTTTCGTACGATATTTGCATTGACTCTGCTGTTTTTTTTTTTGTTTTGCAGGCCTGAGTTTTCTTGTAAATATAAAAACAAAAATTAATAAAAAGATTAGAACAAGATGAATAAGTGATCCGAAACGAATCTAAGTTCAAACTAGTCTGTTGAACAATACAACCGTGCGGTAAATGTTCATTCGTTGGAAGTACGTGCAGCTTTTGCTGTATTTGATTGAAAAATTCACAACACTGCAACAGTTAATTAATAAAAAGGAGAGGAGAGAAAAAAAAAGAGAGGGAGAGAGAGAGAAAGGGAGAGAGGTTAAGTGCAAGCAGAGCGAAAATAAACAGCTTTTATACGTACCGCAGAGCGGGTATAGGAGGGGGGGATGAAAGAAAACAAAGAATTAAATAGCCACGCTGCGCGGGATATATGTGGGGTGGGAGGAGGTGGGTCGTGGAAAGAAAGGCGCAATGAAAAAAAAAAGCCCGGATGAAGTAGCTTAGGGTAGCAGGTTACGCTCGGCCGACTTGTTTTTGTGGTGAAATCGATTATTCAGAGCTCGCGAGAGCCAGTTTCGGGCTATAAAAGTTGTTATACAATCCTCTTTTTTTTTTTTTCTTTTTTTTTTCTTCCGCTGGGAGGTGGGGAGGGTGAGTGCGACGCGGCGCATACATGCATGCGAGAGCAGCGGTGGACGAAAAAGTGCGATTCGGAAGCGATTACTATAAATTCCGATCGGGATGGGAAAATATTGAATGCGAAGAGATTGATCGCGCGAATGATTGTATTTCGCGTGGTGGGATATTTAGTTTTCGGCGCCGAAAGAAAATAAAAAGAAAAGTGCTCATGGGACACGTGCAACGATTAAACGAGGATACTGAAAACTCCGTTTCAACAACAACTATAAACATGAAACTGCTGCACGAAACCAAAAAATCACCCCCCAAAGCAGCCTTTGAAAAATCAACCAGCTCGACGGGAATTGTCCGAAAAACGGCTACCATCGATCGTTTCACCCCTCTCCCAACCACCCCTACGTACGTGCGCATACATCAACCACCAGCTGATTTATCGATAGCTCTTTTCATAGACACAAGCGCTCCCCACGCGCTCCGGCGGCCACCAGAGCACCGCCACGCTACCCATAAGTATTTTTATACAGTAAGCAGTCATCCTCCCGCGCATGCATTATTACCATCAGCGTCAACGTGCAGACGCGTCGATGAAGTTCACACGGCGTGGCGTATAGTACATACGCTATCTATACCAATACCATCAGCGACGCACGAGATGATTTCCGACGTCTCGCGCGCGCGCATAATCGGATTAGCGGCAGCGTCAGCTTCCTTCCTTCCTTACTTCTCTCCCGGCGAAAAACGAAGAAACAGAAATAAATATAGGCGCACGAGTACGAGTATGACCCCCGAGCGAGCGAGCGACAGTCGGAGAGGGAGGGGGAGTTTTTTTTTTTTTTTTTTTTTTTTTTTTTTTTTTTTTTTTTTTTTGGTTTTTTTTTTTGGT
>JAPYYV010020665.1:0-16136 GCA_030522625.1 Copidosoma aretas
ATTTTGCATGAATTTTTTCTCCACACTTTTGAAGCTGTGCACAAATTTTTGTTTGAAACTGACTGTTAATTGCTTAAGGTAGTCAACCTCCTTAAGAGTTGAAGCCTTTGGACTCTCTTATGAGAATATCGAGACTCACGGCCCAACGATAGATATAGATATATAGGGAGCGAGAAAGTCAGAGTAGGGAGCGCGGAAACCAGCTTTTAGCATCTATGACGTAACTACAGCGCGAAATTTAAATCCTTAATTAAAATCTCGCCAAATTCTTATGCATATAATAGAAAATAACACGTATAAGCCTAAAAGTGCCCTATTTTTGTATAAATAATAGGAAGAAATGAACTAAAACACATTTGACAAACGTTAATTATTGACAAATTAAAATTGTCTTTCTACGCACAGCATAACCACTTAACTGACTGAACGCGATGCTAGGAGCTGCGTCTGGACGCTCAAAGTCCGGCAGTGTGAACTCCATCTTGATGCTGGAAGTTGCTCTCAGCATCCCGTCCAAATATATGTTGTATAACCTGTCGTTAAAGACACTGTTGCGCTTCAGTCAACATAGCGTCTTGCCGTCTTCGCGTCTCCAACTACACTGACTCACACACTTGACGCACTTCTTGTCGCGCAGAAAATGCGTGGTTCTTCCTAGTGCGCTCATGCGCTGCACAAGTACGATCACGCCATCACGGCGCGCATTGCCCATAGCGTGATTTTGGAATTCGCGCATAATATTTGCGCAGCTTTCCTGTGCGTGACAGTCAGTGTTGTTGAAGTTGTAGAGACGGCAAAACGCCATTCTGACTCAAGCACAACACTACAATAGTGCCTTTGACGATAGGTTATACAGCATACATTTTGACGGGATGCTGAAAGCAAATTTTAACGTCAAGAAGAATTTCAACATAGTCGGATTCCCAACGTCTACACCTAGCTTCTTGCATGGCGTCCAGTCAGTTAAGAGGTCATGTTGTTTGTACAAAAATCATTAAGATGAAGACAAGACATCAAATTTCGAAAATTATTGAGATTGAGAAAGCCTATTCAAAGATTTCGTCTGATATTGTCTTGCGAAAACCCTGAATTTTTAAATTATTGCACTCACAGAAAGGAATTATACCAGTCTATTTTACAGTAAAACTAGGTAAAATCAACCTTGAAAAAGAAGAGGAAAAACTATATTGGGAGTCATAGTGAAATTAAGTGGCACGGCATCCCAACTTTGCCGTAATCCTACAGGAGATATTACTGTTATTCTTTCCAGAATATACTATCACTAGTCTGAATATAAAAAAATCGACCGTCGCAAAATTAAACCGGCATGTCAGAAAGAAGCATTACTAATCCCACAAGCATCACTGGCATATCCCAACTCCCCCTCCCCCGACACCGTGAAATTGTTCAACCCCGTACGTCGTCGGTTTCGACAAGAAATCCCGCCCCAGAGCGCGACATATCAAGAACAGGAGGAGCAAGAGGCGGAGGACGGGTGAAACTCGAAAATGACAGAACCCGATAATTAGATCCGTCAGGCGCTCTCGGGTGTGAGACAGATAACGCGTCCTCGCCCTCGCGTCGTCGTCGTTTGTCGGGAGCAGCGTGCGGTGGGCTGATTTCAAAAGGGAATAATGGGGAGATGGAAGGCTGCAAAAGGACGCGGGAGGAGGTTGGGTAGGGATCTGACGAATATCCGCCCGCAGTAGTGGTGGACACGCCGTTTTTTTACCAGGGAATTTCCTAATAAATCGCTCGGTGAACGCACAGCGGGGCCCCGGGAATTTTTCGTCCTCGTCCTGGTCCGACGACGAGCTCGTTAAATTGGAAATTCTCGGCACCCTTTGTCACGGAAAATTTAGTTGGCATGACATATATATATATATTGGAAATAGTTGATAGTTACTTTGAATATTCTGATGGTTGAAAATAGTAATCGGTGACGCAAACTATTCCGCTAACTCGGAATTTTGCCTGTCATCTGGAAGTCTTCTTTTGGGATTCCTATACGTACAAATCGGGCGATAAGCAACACATTGAAAACTACCGTCCTGTATCAATTTCCTCGTCCATAGCAAAACTTTTCGATGCCATTACACATCGAAGCTTCCTAACATAATTTTTAGTCAAATCGCACCTGAACAACACTGGTTTGTTCCAAATTGTTCTACCTTTACTAATTTATTATTACACACTAACCATATTGTATACAGCTTAAACAATGATGAGCAAATTAACTTAATTTATCTAGATTTCAGTAAGGCTTTTGATTCTGTGAATCACAAAAGACTCATCACTAAAATAAGAAATTCAGGCATCAATGGAAAATTACTCGAGTGGATTGAATGATACATCTCTGACAGATATTAATCGGGGTTGGGGGTGAAATTTATTTCTCTTTTTCCACGCCCTATGATGTACCTCAAGGGTCTCACTTTGGCTCTCTTTTATTTATACTTTACATTAATGATATTGAATCTGTTCAAAGATCATAAAATCTCCGTTATATTGCAGTCGACTTCAAAAAATCTAGATGCCATTGCTGAATAGTCTGTTATTAATAATCTTATTCTCAACGTAATTAAATGTAAAATCTGCTTCTTCTCTAAATCTTCATGCAATCTTATGTAATACAACTATCTACTCTATGATAAACCAATAACGCGAGTCTCTAAAATCAAAGACTTGAAGACTTGGGTGTCATCTTGATCATCGCCTATCTTTGAAAGATTACATTTTACACATTAATTTTGCAGCCTTCAAAACACTTGGGTTTATCACTAGATACCCAAAAGCTTTTAACCATACCCAATATATAATTTATCTACATAAAACTCTAGTGATCCACTCTCTTATTTACTGCTCTCCCATTTGACCCCCCCCCCCTCTCCCCCCCCCCCCCACCCCCCCCCCCCCCCCGCCCACTATGGATGTCTCATTATGTTTCTCAAAAGCATGCAACACAAGTTTCTCCGTTACTTAGCTTATAAGTCTGGCTACGAGTCTTTTACCTTATGATTATTCTGAAATTGCCAACCAACAAGTTCAAGATAGCTACTATTAACTGAGCTTACAAATTTAGATCGTTTTCAAGAATTCATCCGAAATCTATTCATAGACGCCACTATCATACTTGCACTCCTCTAACAACCTAGTCTTTTACAGCATCACATATGGACTAAGCAGTCTATGGAATAATTTTCCTCCTAAAATCAGATCTCTCACCGATTCTTTGTTTTCAAAAACATTTTGGAATCACTTGTTTTCCAATATGCTTGATTTCTATCAATATCATACTGTTTTAAAATCTTTTAGTTTTGAATCTGTATATTTTCGTCCCCCTTAACATGGTCGTGACCGTTCAGATTTCTTCGGATTTCTTCATACTGTCAATAGTTATTTTTTCTTATCCTAGTTTCGCTTGGATGTCAACCATTTGCGACAATTCATAATTAGTACGTTCTATAACTATAAAATTATAATATAATATCAGTTATCTAATTGTTGAATTGACGAATTGTATTTTGTAGATTTATTGTAATTTTATCATATTTGCTGTAAATTTTATTTTATTCCACTAATTATCTACGCCTCCTTATGCTCAACTGTATCTTTAACTTGATATATTTTACATGTGTCACTGTACCCCTATGTTTCGTATTAGAGTCTCCCCGTTCTTTTAAATAAACAAATAAATAAGTAATGTTTTCATAACGTTAAATGTTTTAATGGAAATTTTCATGCATTACTATAAAACATTAGTGTTTCAAAAAGTTCAACACGCCCAGCAGACGATTTAATATTTTCTTTTCACCTACGAATAATTTCATTAAAAACCAATAAAATGAATTGACCATAGTAACTATTATTCCTAAATAGTTACCAAAGTGAAACGATATTTTCTTGTCAGTCAAACTGAATTTTTGTTTTCTGTTGACTCGTGCTCGTTATTTTCATCCCGCGTTTTTTCCCCTTCGCACAATGTAATTGATGCCTGGGACAAACTGTTTCTAACTCGATGTCTGAAAATTAATAACGCGCATAGGGTCATCGAAACGTTAGAGCGGGAATTCGAAGACGCATTCCAATTCAGTCCATAAACGCAGCAGCAGCGTTACGCAATCTCAAGGTTCATTAAATTGACCTTCCTCTGCAGCAGCAGTGCATAATTTCTCTCTCCGCTCTGTAGGCAGTACAAATAATCTGTGTGTAACGTACTGCGCGCGCGGTGTGATATTTCATCGCCACTGCGGCATCTACTGATTATACGTGCGCGCTCGACAAATTATGCAATACGTAAATAGCGGAGGCCGAAGGGAGATAGATGATACCCGTGTATATTAATAAATTGCCAACCCTGCGTTAATATATGGGCTGGGGTTCCGGTGGGATAGGAAATTTCAAATTAAAAGTAATCGATTCTAAATGGTTTTGGAAGTCTCGTTACGTTTTATTGTGTGAAATTAGCTATTTTTATGGTAAAATTAACCTGTATGCCAATTAATAATCGTCGTTAGGATTAAGAACAACTTTTTTTTTTCATTCTTTCAACTCTATTAGATCTGAACTGCAACGAAGGTATGCCTGAGAAAGAAAGGTCTATAGGAGGCGAAATCGGCAGCCTTCAAATTCGCCTAACAGGTCACAAACTGTTACAGTTTTTGGCTTTTGATCATTCAAATATTGTACCAGATAGTTTCCAACTAGAACGGAATATCTCAATACCATCGCCATTAGCGATACCCAATGAGCACCGGGAGGTTGCTCGATCAGATTATAGCACATTATTGGCCCTGAAAAGAGCCGGTGAATGAATTATTGGTTCTGGAGACAAGGCAAGATATCCATTCAAACTAAATACTGTTGGATGTACTGAAGCTATTGTTAAAAAAAAAGTTTCAAAGATTCAAATGGTTATGATTTGAATTCTGAATTTACGACTGCAACGAACTTTAGCAACTCTTTGGCAGCAATTAAGTAGTTGCTAGTATAAAGAGGTACCCCAAAACTGGGATGAAATATTCCATGTTTCTCTGCATAGAACACCGATTATACATATTTCAAGTTTGAATATAACATGATAATCCATACACGTATTACATACCAGCTCCAAACCTTCTCTAGTCATTTCCACTTAATTGTTCAAAAATGTATCTGGGAATCCATGTACCCAGAAACAGCAAGTACAATGCGCAAAGAACATAAGATCAGGTAATCGTCCCTAAAAAAAACCCACTTGTAGAAGCATCTTTGAATCGACTCAATATAATACTCTCGAGACTCTTGCAACAAACCACTCCAAATCAACAGCTACAGCACGACAAACTTAATTAAAACCATCAGCAACGGCGAACCCCGTGCTCACCATCCCGATGAATCTCGCCAGAGCATCAAAACGAATCAAGACGTATCACGTTGCAACGGACGAGCAGACCCGATCCAGCCTCTTCTTTTTCTTCTTAGCGTCCGGCTAACGAGCAGTTTCGCGAGAAACAAAAGACACTGCCGGAGAACAACAGAAGAGAAGCGGACGCGTGACCGAGAGCGTCCGTATATATCTGCTCTCAACGAGAGAGTGTTGGTACTTGGCCGCTTGGGTTTGCAAACGCATACGTATATAACTCAGGGAGATCAGCTGCAACAGCAGCAGCAGATTCCATTCCATTGTGCTTTCCGCGTTTGACGCGATAAGCTAATAAATCTCTGTATATTCCGGTGCTTAGCTCAGCAGGCGGGAGAGAGAGAGTCCCGTCAGTCTCTATCCTTAGCTGCTATTATACGCCGAATGGAAGCTGGGAGATAGGGTCTCCATAGAGCCGAGAAAAAGAGGCGGAGGGGAAACACCGTCTGGAGATAAGCGTTCGTGTAATATGTATGCGCCGCGTAATTTAAAGTTGTAGCAGGGTGTGGTACGGAGACAATTATTTGGCGGGTAAGTACTGAAGGGCTTGGAGTTTCAAAATTGGAAAAGAGTGATAGCATCGCTACTTTACACAGATGAAATGATAGGGTGTGCCGAGAAAGACGCAGTTTTGTTCCTATTTGAGTTGAAGTCGTGTATTTTTTTTTTTTTTGCATACAAAGGCATGGAAATGGTTAGTTTACAAGGGCCTTGGAATTCATAGACATAGTAGATTTCAAGGATACACTATGAATTAATATGTGTTGTTTGAATATCTACTCATTTACTTGTATCATAGCAATGTTGAAAAAAGCATTTGACAAATTTTCCGCTTAGGAAGAGGATAATCAGGCTGAGTATCTTTGTAATTTAAAAAACAGCCATTTGTTCTTCACTGTTAAAAGCCTTGCAGTAGGAAAGTTATTCTACACTTGGTTTGTCTGTCTATGCAAATCAAACCACTAAAATATTTATTCAAACCGTATTCAGTACCGCACAGAAAATAAAAAGAAGAAAACATAGCAAGTACTGCTAATTTTATCCTTAGAAAGAAATCACGGTGTGTTAAATCTAACGTGAACAGGAATTCTTATGTACAATGCGTCCACTGACTTCAAAGTTGCCGTCCGTTTCGGCTCTGTGAAATCGTTCTTTTGGAAGTTATACGAGTTCTAAAAGTTAAATCGGAAAGCGGTGTATCTTGCGAAACGTTCGTTCTCTGCAGGGAAACAAATAGCTTCTTAAGCGCGGTACTATTCAGAATCACGACCACCATTCATTATGCAAGTTTGCAAAAGTTTTTTTTACAAAGATATTCCAAGTTTAAACATTTTCGTCACTATCGTTTATCACGTGTAATAAAAGTGTAATAAAAGTGTAATAAAAGATTCACTTTCTGGAATCATCAGATTACAACTTCCATGGAAGTTATTCGTTAACATTTCCATATAATAATGTAATAAAAAATCAAAATAAGAGCTACATAACAGAAAAATCTCGTAGACATTGGATCACTGATCTGAGACGTAGATGACTAAGGAATGCAACTGTCCCTATCGATGATCACTTAAGCTCCTTTTTCCCGTGAACTTTGGAATAGTATTTGGAATGTGGTTTAAAACTGATGGTATTTCAACAGCGAAAAATGTAGTACGCTTCAAAAATAGGGGAATAAAAAGCGACAAAATGGTCACAAAAAAGCGGAATGTGATCGGACGCAGGGACATAGTCACCTTAGTACAATAAAAACCCTTAAAACCAAAGCCCAAGCCTGATTAACATTTTAATTTGCCATCAACACTGGAGCATGGAAAAGCTGCGTATGACGTGTACGCGTGCTAGTCAGTGCACCTGCAGCGGAGAATCCGACAGAGAGCAGAAGAGAAAGAGCGAGAGAAGGCAACGGGACACACGCGACCGACTGCAGTGTCTGCGGGACGCAGGCGTCGCGACATCACTCTAGGCACCCCCCCCCCCCCCCCCCCCCCCCCCCCCCCCCCCCCCCCCCCCCCCCCCCCCCCCCCCCCCGCCCCCCCCCCCCCCCCCCCCCCCCCCCCCCCCCCCCTTCCGCCCATCTTCACCTGCATGGCGTAACCGAGCTCACGGCACTCGCATAGGCCTACGCCGAAAAACCACCACCCGCTGGCTCCCCCGCCTATCTTTCTCTGTCTGTCGGTCCGTCTGTTCGTTGCCCCCACCCCTCAAGTTTCTCGCTCGCGCGCTTTTTTTTTGCGACCTCCCGCCGGTCTTCTCTGTAACCCTCCAACCACTGCTGCCGCGGCGCTGCAAGTGCTTTCATTCCGACGATAGCATCGCGAGGAGCCCCGGCTTTTCGACTATTTTCCGCATGGGGCGTGTTTGTCTTTTTTTCCTCCTTTCAGTCATCGCTGCGCGCAGACTGGCGGCTCTCTGCTCGCGTTTTAAAAGTCAGACGTGGAGATGTTTCAGACACGAGCGATGATCTGGAGGGAGCGATACCACTGTATGGTCTCAAAAATAATCGGAATTTGGTTTTTGTCGGGAGCTAGTCTTTTTCGGTTCGAAATATTGTGTTTCGATTGGGAAGAATCTTCGTCACTCTGAATAGCCGATGTGGCAGTTGTGACACACTTTTTTCGGACACCTTGAAGGTCTGAGAATCGGAAAATACTACTCTGAAATGGACTTCATTGGGCTGTAGTTTTTTTTTTTATCACGCAGCATAATGAAACCGAAAAGAAAGTGTCAAAAAGTATGTTCTAAATTAATCAGGGGACCTAGTTATCTTAAGAATGATGGGCAATGATTCAAACAGAAAAAAGAAATCAATATTTGAACTAAAGTTGAAGACGATTAAGGGATAAGGAAATTATTTCGAATCGAATTAAGTAGTAGTACACCCTTTTCTATTTTGTTGTCCCATATGTACTTAACGTGAAATACTTTATACTCATTAAACTTTCAAAATTTTCTGAATCAAGAAACATTTTTTGATTAAAAGCTCCATGTGGTTCAAGCTTCCGAAATCCTGTTAAAATTTAATAAACTCGTCCAAATTCAATTAATCGCCTAAAACCTTTGATCTGGAGCAGACTAAACATATTTAATTGATTTTTTTATCTTGTTGGACAGATGACAGATACATGGGTTCATAATCCCGTAATCCTGTGCTTCGAGTCTCGTTCTCTGTCGTGTCGTATTCATGTAGAAATTAGAAATTTAAAATTCAAATATAAAGAATAGATGAGTTTATTTTTCATCTATCGGTGACCAATGAATTAATACATTTAAAAAGTGACATTTGTTTTCAAAAATTTTATTATTTTATTGACTTTTTAAAAAAAAAGGTTGCCATACATTTTTTTAACTAACTCTGGACGACTAAAGCAATGATAAAGTATATTTAGACATACCTCTTCGAATCGCCAGGAGCTGTACCAACTACTTATTGCTGAGAGCCACGCAAAGCGGGACCACCGTACAACCTTATACTGACCAATTATTTCGGATGACTACGATTTTTCTCAAAAATAACGTTGTGTTTGGAAAGAGACTATATCGAGGAGAAAATAAAAATTCTCAATCTAAATTTTAAATTTTAATGGATGATTTTTTTTTTGAATTGCTAATACGTATAGGGGTAAACGGTACAGTTGTTGGCCATCCGACAGTGATTGGCCACGCGGGTTATTCTTATATCTAAATATACACGCTCCATTCAAAAATACATGTGCGGCCAATCACTGTCGGGTGGCCAACAACTGTACCGTTTACCCCTAATATTCATATTTGTGTAAATATGCGTTCGAGAGTTTCGAGACAGTGTATGCATCACTTCTTGTAATAGACACATACATATGCTGCTTCAGCTTCGGAGTGCATATTCAATGTTGCCATACCATCAGATAAAATTGCGTTTGTCTTAATTGATGGCATCGTATAATATGCGAAATGTGTAAATAATCGCTGTGAATAAGATACTAATTTCCAATGGTTATGAATTGATCGTTTCGTATCCCCGATCAAGCCATCTATTACCACTCCGTTTCTCATTTTTTTCGAAAATTGCCTCTTGTCCACTATAAACTGGTTTGATACCGTAGGGGTCGATGAAGGAATTTCTCAAGTATCTAATTGGTGAGGCCATATTAATTCTCGAACTTTCTGTCGATTAACATTTTTTTTTCTAATTTGACAGGCGTTAATTTTCCGGTGACGACGTAATATCATAGAACGTCACGCTAACAACGCCGCCGGCGGTTATTCATTCGATCCTTTATCCGTTATGTACGTCAACGTCCTCCTAATTCAATGATTCAAGTGACTCTCTAAAGCCATCTTTACCCAATTAATTTTGCTCTTTCACAGAAAAGTACGCTACTCTGCAAAAACTGGGCGTCTGTACATATTAGGTTGATCAAACTTATGTTCACTGAGAAATGAAGACATAGTAATATTATTGTGTAAATTATATCTTCTAGAGTATAATACAGCTTTACTATTTTGAATTATCAAAATCAGTTTCATCGATTTTAAGTTATTTACGCGTAACGTTTTGAAATTAAGTATTCAAACTTTGGAAACCAAATAATACATCTTCGTTTAATTCCAACTAGATGTTTTTGATGCTAAGGGACGTTTAGGGATGCAAATTTCATGGACAAATTTCCTGAATGACGACCAATCGTAACACTCTGAGAGCGGAAAAATAGGATACAAACTTTTAACGTACTTTTCAACATCACAAACCTTTTCACAGAACCATTTTCTCGTTCCCTCACTTTTTGCTGAGATTTTTAAAAATTGTTTCACCCCGATTCATTGCATACTTTTTTTTTCATCCGATTTACTCACTCTGCTGTTCATCAGACTCGCTTTCCCGAAAATACTCCGCGAATGCGTGAGAATGGTGCTCTTACCCTATTACATTCGCCGAAAAGTACCCAACGGCCAAATTACACACGAATCCCGTTCTCCATCATCGACAGCCGGGGCGCTTGCGTAACGCATTAAAGAAAATTAAATTGCCGCTCACTCCACGTGTACATACGTATACAAGAAGCACCCGGCGAGGAGAAAAGGAAAAACAAACAGAACGGCGAGCACACGCATTAAGAGCGCGCGCGCGCGGAGGTAAAAAACTTTTCTCCTTCGCAAATGTCAATACGCATCAAGATATATGCTCTACAAACATCGCGACGGCAGGGTCGTATTTTTTCGCCAACGGCTAAATTTATCGTCGTCGTCGTCGTCGTACCGTATACATGTGCTTCCTTCGCCCTCCTTGTTTACCCACGTGCCCCGCGCTACTTCTCTCTCCCGTACAAAGGTGCAGCCTATCTCGGCTCTTTATCGATATCGGTCCCTCATACCCACGCGAACTTTTACGCCGCTCATAATCCTCTTTTCTTCCCGCGCTTATATGTTGTATACCGAATCCACCGATCCGTGCCTTTTTTCGTGGCTCTTTTTTTTTCATTACCGCGCGGTACATAGTTTTTTTCTCCGTTAAAGCTCGCCGCTGCTGCTGTCTGTTTGAACTCATTAACTTGATCGATCAACTGCCGCTCGTCGAGGAGTTACGGACCGAATTGAAGGATACGTTCGAAAGTTTTGACTGATTCTCAATTATCGAGTGCTGCTAATTACGATTGCGGAGGAGGTCGGTCCGTCGGACGAAAATATCTTAATCACAGTATTCTCCGTCAGTCGCTTCCTCCGCGTCTCGGAATCATCGGTATTATTAATCTTACTTCGACCATTGTTCTCTTTTTGCCGCGTTATTTTGATCGACTATAGAGCCCGAATCTTCATTCACGGGTTTTATCTCGCGGTCGTGAAATGTACGTATCGAGTGCCCGGAAACATGAATAATTTCAGCTTTTAGTGATATAATATTATTCAGGGGCGATACCCGACTCCGTTCGCGTGGGTATAATATACCTGCACGCGTTTCTCCGCGGCTCGTGCTTTATTGACGCACGAGAAAGTTTTCACGCCCGTTCCGGTCTTATCTTCGAAACTGACCAACAGCTCGGGGCTTATCGGCTACTTGCACGGGTACCTGCTTTCTGGCATGACCTGAAATTACACGTACACGAGCCCCAGCTCTACCGTAAAGATTTGTTGATACAAATGTATTCAAGTACAGCCGATGGATGGAGCCGGGTGTTTTTTTGTCCCTTATCTTGTATTTTTATTTTTTCGTGATGTGTTCAGCAATATTTGTTTACACGCGATATCATTTATTTTGAGAATCACTACCGAGGATTAATTGGCGTTTACCGGATGCATGTTGTTGATATTGGTCAGATAATCCAAAGCGTACGTTATGAACGTACTAAAAGAACGCATCGAAAATCAAATTCCGAAACAATCAAGCAAATGTGCACCGTTAATAACCTCTTTTTTATAGATTAATTATTCCGTTCTCAAAAATTTCTACTTTTGACATGGAAAATTCGTGCAGTAAGCAAACGGTCTGTTGGGAGTTGGGCTTTTGAGCTTGCTTTTGAGTTGAAACTATACTTAAAATAAAAATAACTTTAATTTGAGCAACATTTCGTTGAATTTACATGCAGTTCGCGTTGCGAAGAACCCTCATCAACTACATTTGGATATGAATGACACACAGTAGTTAAAAATATAATGTATATGACAGTTTTAACCTTTTAATGCGCACATTATAAGCTGATAAACATAATTAAGTGATTAGAAATATTCTTTTACTACCGTGTAATTGTTAGAATCATTTAATAACATTTCAGAAACTACTCTCTTTTGCTAATTATATTCAACGCCTACAATTTTAGCATTATCGAAATCAAAACTGTGATTAAAATATTTTCAATGCAACCTGACTACAATATCCTCCTTTTTACCGTTTCTATGCTGACTGATTCGCTTGGTGAAGACTCTTTTTGTTTT
The DNA here is from genome assembly GCA_030522625.1 of Copidosoma aretas. Lineage (NCBI taxonomy): Eukaryota > Metazoa > Arthropoda > Insecta > Hymenoptera > Encyrtidae > Copidosoma > Copidosoma aretas. The sequence goes on from JAPYYV010020665.1 coordinate 12,308, forward strand.
ACTCCTACGGTTGGATGGACAGTTCTTCTAAGAAGAGCTGTACCCAATATTAGTCTGATCTGTTTCATTTACTTAACATGTACCCAATGAAATGGCTTTATTTGTTGTAATCTTATACAATTGTACGTTAAATTAATTTGACTATTTAGTGCATGATGTAAAAAACGACGTTTCAGACAATCCATGTCATTTACTACTTTCATTGCATAGTCTTTTACCAACTCCGCAGTATTATGACTTAGCAAAGTCGATGCAGAGTTTTATGGAAAACATCTTATTACAGCTTTCAAATTGAGGGCATTCATAAATAACGTGTCTAATGTATCACCAATGCTTTATGAACACAATTAAAAGTAACATGTCTCCTAACAGTGTGTAGACTATCGACGTTGCTCAACTACGAATAATCTCAGGCAAAAGAACAAAAATCCAACATAATGGGCATGAAATCACGAGCATCCACTGGTACATTTACCATTCTCGTCCTGCATATTCCACACCCAACAAGAGCGGTAAACAGACGGAATACGTTTTTCGCAATAATCACCAGACCCCGATTACTCCAAATACGCACGCTCCACCACTTCAAACAGCAGTCCACATTGCGCACCGAGCCCCCAAGCGAGCAATTAAAAACAACAGCCCAGAGAGACCGATAACACCACGACCACCACCCCCCGGTCCCCTCGCAGCACTCGTCAAAAGCATTGCTGCGGCGACGATCAAGAGTGCAACAGGCGGCTACTGTTCCGTCCGCCAGCCCACCGCGAGCCAAGTAACGCGATCTCTCCGCCGTGCCGGCCCGTGATTGAAAACACAGCTATCCTCCTCCTCCTACGCTTCATCCAAGACGGATGAAACGATAAACCATCGTCATAATCACGAGTGGACTTATAGTACACACGCACTCGGCGTGGGACGATCACCATCCGCTCGGGGAGTCACGCTCTCGCCGGACACGCCGCGGGAATAAACCGGTGTGACCGGCGAGCGCGCGCGGCGCCTCTTCCTCCTCCGCGTCTCCCTTCCTCGCCGGAAAAACGAGAAGACGGGGGAGAAGGGAGGATGGAAAAATCGTCTCGCCGCAGCCGGAGGAGGAAGTCTCTCCGGAGGGTTTACAACTTGCACGTAGGCCCGACGTGCGGATCCGTACGGTTTCGTGCCGCGTATGAACGAAAAACACGCTCACCGGCTTTTACTGCTCCGAAGCGCTGGTGCGTCCGCGGGGAGGGGACGGAGCGGTTTTTCCGCCTCCCGGGCTCGCCTCCTTTCCCCTCGTCCTCCGGCGACTTTCGTCGTCGCTCACGTTGATTTTCACACCCGGGCAGCCGGCACCTGCTCACACCCGATGTATATTCATATACTATGCACTCACTCGCGTAACGGCACTGGTCCGATAACAGCACTCGGGCACTCGGGCGACGACACGCGACCTTAACCTTATTACTTTCCGCTCGGTTTGTTTTCCACCGCAGCCCCCCCAAACGCCGACTGGCGCGCGCACGCGCCCGCCTGTATTTGCCCGGCCGTCGGCGTTCCCCTTTTGTTCGGTCGCGCCGCTTCCGATGCGCTGCCCGTGTACTGACCGACTGACACTTGAACTGGCGCAGCGTTTGCTTTATAATCGCGCGCGCGCGCTCGCTCGATGCTCGCCGAGCTGACGGAACCGGGTTTTCGGACGCCGGCTTTCCGCGCCTGTACGCAGCAGGAAGAACGGGGATTCCCGGGAACGCGGAACCGGCTGGACTTTTCGGTTCCCGCGCGCGCTCGACGCACCGCGGGTTTTCTTCGGCGACGCCTGAATCAATCGCAAATCTTCCGATCAATTCATTCAAACTGGGTTGAACCGAGGTCCATGGTCGCCGTATGTAGGAAAAGAGCGAGCGGACCGACAAAGGGAGAGAGAACGCGCGGGCGGCTGGAACCGCGGCGGTGAAAAGCCGAGCGAAGCGTCCCCCGCGAGAGCCGGCACGAGACTGGCCCGAGCGCGTACCGGTGTAAGCGTGGCTAGCGGAGCACAGGCGGGAGGAGAGAGCACGGTGGTACGGCCGGTGGTGCATGCAGCTTGCGGAGCGCACAACAGCGGAGTTGCATCACGGACGCTGGGCGAGATGGAATAGGTGAGTATACGAGAGGGAGCGCGCGCGCACAGCTGAGTCCAGCCGTGCGTTCTGTCTTGTCCTGCATCCGTGGCCCGGACCTTTTGTCTCCCTCGACTTTTCCTTGCTTTCTTCGTATCCGAAAGGACGTCTTCTTCAGTCCCCAATTCCCTGTCTCAGTCATGTAGGGTGAGGCGCGTGTCCCCTTCCTCCTTTGCAAAGTCGGTCGGGGAATGGGTACAGGTGCGGGAAGAAGGGAGCTAAGGATTGGGCATTATTTTTGCGTCGAAATGGGTCTTTGAGTTGGGAGCGCGTAAAAGTGGGCTTCACTTGGGTTGGTTTGCGAGCATGGGTAAGCCGAATGGCGATGGCTTCTTTTGCTTTTCACCAGGGCTGACTCTGCTTTGCGTGTGGAAGGGAGTGCCATAATGTCGCCTCGTATTTGTTTTGTATGGATTTCGAACGTCGATGCTTGTTCAATGTAACTCTGATTACAAGTTCCTGCGTTGCTGATTTTATCGATGATTGTGTTAAAATTGTTCATCTGATATAAGTGCCCCAGAATAGCTCTGAAATTGTTTTGAATTTAACATTCGTTTGACCAAACATTGAGTTTGGCCTTCTATGCGCAGGACAACAATTTCATGGTATTAAGTTGATATGCATATCGGCATTGTGCTCATCAAATCATCTATGGAACAATTATCTTCAATATCATTTGGATTAAATAATGTAAGTCCGAAGAAGCACTTGAGGAAGTTTCCTACCTCATTATCTTTTCTTTTGTATGCCTCGTTTGGTTTAACTTCCCTATTTACTATGACGCTATCATTGGCCCAAATTAAACAGACAACTCCAAGCGCCTCATCACGACTTTCGATATCTCGCAAAAGTAAGCATTTTTTCGATAATCCCTAGACTGCACATGCGTATAACCCTTATTTTGAAAAATTTATCGAACATGCTGATTTTTGTGAGATATCGAAAGTCGTGATGAAGCCCCAGGTGTTTGCATAAGGCAAGCCATTGCCAATAGCACTGAATTCTTTAAGGCTTCAAACAACATTTTAACTTTCCATTTGAACACACCTAAAGCTGCACTTCATTGCACAAATTTGTCTTAAACGTGTATTTATACATTTGTTTAGATGAATGAGTGGTTTTCCTCGATTACTTACATGGAAATCTATTCTTATAAGTCATTTGAACACAACTCAACTGTAAGAGAAACGACGGGCGTCTATTTACTGCCGGGATTATTATACTCAGAAACCCTTTGTCTTTTATGTGATAGCCTTATGACATTTTCTGCCATGATTAAAAGTTTTTAGGAAAATTACAACCAGTGTTCAGATTAGAATGAACATTTGCTGTTGACTGCAAAATAATTGCATAATTTCCGTATCGCCTTATTTATCTACTTACATTAACTTTGAATACCATCAGTTACTTATATTCTTTCATAGCCGTGGACTTACGCACATAATCAAAACAAAGACTTTCTCCTGTACAGTTCAATGTTTATCTTTTGTAACGCTTAGCTATCTCTTTCTAATATTATTTCTTACAACTAGAATTTGAATCCGCCTTACTATATGTTCTGCGCAACATACTCAGTTTGCTCACGGCCACTGAATAGAACGCTCCTCTATCAGCGCGCAAGCCATTATACCAGTACTTGTAAATAATAATTTGTATATAGTTCCAGCATAAGCTTGTACATAGTTATT
>JAPYYV010020672.1:0-13452 GCA_030522625.1 Copidosoma aretas
ACAAAAGATTTCGGTCGTTGTTGGGGATATTTTTGTTGTTTTTCCTTTCTCTCGTTTACCTTCTCGCTCATGGGCACGTAGTTGTAGAGCACCCAGTAGTCGCCGCGCTGGGCCGTCCTGCGGTGCAGGGACTTGTCGTCGCACTGTACCGCCTCCTGCAGCGTTCGCTCCGGCTTCTGCTGCTGCTGCTGCTGCTGCTGCTGCTGTTGGCTCGTCTGAACGAAAAATGGGACAAAAACGTCAATCCGACGCGGCGCGAGAGAGACTTGGCAGTTTTGGGATGAAAATTCACGTCTTATCGATACACCCCCGGGGCGCACTGTCGGCGCACTGTGTGGCCGAAGACGATCGAAAAGTGCTAAAAGTTCGAGCGTCCGCCGAAGATCCGAGTCCCTTGGAGCTAAATTATGAGGAACAAAATTGTTCGCACCAGAAAAAATCGTAACTTTTGAACAATCATTCGCAGAAAAATTGACCAAGGACCGTTTCTTCCCTAAACAAGCCGAATCACGAGAAAACGATATTGTCCTATTCGTTCCTCAAAGTGTACAAAGGGACTTTGCAGCTGATCATCCCAATGCGAACGATACAGGCCCAAAACCGTTTGTTCTAATCGACAGTTCAGCGGACGCACGAATTAATTTTGTTGCTACGTGATAAGGTAGGAATTTCCCTCACCGTCGTCTGGTTACCGGCCGCTCTCCCCCGGTCCGTCTCGCCGGCCGTCTCCGCAGCCTGCGCGAGCTTCGTCCCGTTATTGGCCCTCGTGGTGTCCCCCTCGGCCTGACCAGCCGCCACCGACGACGCAGACGACGCGGCCAGGGACAGCGAGGAGGCGGACGTCCTGGTCCTGCCGCCCTCGGTCTTGCCCGTCTCGGCCGTGACGCCGTTGCTCGTGCTGCCCGTGGCGCCGGGCCGCAGGGCCGTGCCGAGGAGAACGTCCTGGGTCGAGCCGGCGGCCGGCCAACCGGCCGCCGAGCCGGGCTCCTCGATCCAGGGCCCCGCGGAGCGAAAGTGCGTCCCGACGAAGAGTAGGACGACGCAGACGTTGAGGACGATGGAGAGCCGCAGCAGCCAGTTGGCACGCCTGCATATCACGCTGCTGAACATGCTGCCGACGCGGCCGATGCGGGCGACCGATGATGGTGATGGCTCGTGCCGGCCGGTCGCGCCGCCGACGAATCCTCGTCACCTGCGCTTGACTGCGGGACAAAACGGGGGCAGGCCGATTCGTATAATCGGGCCTTGTATTTGTTGGGCCGGGAAATCGACGAACAACACTTCCGGGGGGTGGGCATGCGGATGTCTCGGGGTCGGACTTTTGAAAGCGACGATTTCTCCAAACACTCATTCATTATGGACGCTTGGTGATCGAAGATGATTGGACGATCGAGTGGTTCGGAAAACAAACGAATGTACAGTGCGTGTTCGCTCTGGCGTCGAAAGAGTAATTATTGGAGGTAAAAAGAGTCACTCTGTGGAATTACTTTTTTCTCATTTTTACTCTTTTCAAACGAGGGATTTCGGAAGATTACCCTTTTCAAAAGAGTAAATATCTCATTTTTACACTTTTGAAAAGAGGAAATTCTAGTTTGAACGAAATTGTCTTTTTTGAAAAGAGTACAATCTTCCGAAATCCCTCGTTTAAAAAGGGGAAAAGTTTGATGTCCTCTTTTGAAAAGAGTAAAAATGAGAATTCGCTACTTTGAAAGGAGTAATGTCAACAGAATTACTTTTTCTACCTCCAATTTCTACTATTTTGGCGTTAGAGTGTACGCGACGAAAAGAAAATGCTAAAGTGTTTATAAAGTTTTGAAAGACTTGAATTTACAGTGTATGGACGAACTTGAAAAATCGAAGGAATTATCCTTGCGTTCTATTTCGAAACGTTCGGGTCTTGGTGATTATGATAATGATGATGATGATGAAGCACTCTAAACGTGTTATTTTAAAAACTATTGTACACAGAGTATTGCATATTTTGTTTTAAACATTTTCTTTGGATGAAAAAATTTTGACGACACGAATAATACGAGCTTAATGAATCCAAGCGACAAAGTAAATAAAAAATTTGCTCCTCAGGTTGTTTCAAAACGTTTGGGTATTTAATTTTGAACGCTTGATGATAAAATGATCGGCACATACTATTGTAAAATCCAAAGTATGGACGGACTTGGGCACGATAAAACTTTTTTCAAAATATGAAAATAATTCTACTTCAGACTTATTTCAAGCGCGCGCGATCACCAAGCGTCTCATATGGACGTGCATTAGTTTCGAAACAGATTTAACGAAAGCGTCAAAAATCGATGCTCGCGATGATGGAAAAATACATCAAGCACTCACCCTCGCAGTAGGCGAGCCGTCTGCGCTTCCGGCGCCTGCCCCGCCACCAGCGCGCCCCCGCTGGCCCAGCAGAGCCGCCTCGCCTGGGCCTGGTGATACAGGCGGCGACGCTGCTGCTGCTCCCGCTGCTGCCACTGCTGCTGCAGCTGTCCCCGAGTCTATCCACGACTAGTCCCGGCTCCGATGATGATGATGATGATGATGATGATGATGACGCGGTCTCGGCTGCTGCTGCCGCGAGCCTGCGAGCTCCCCCGCGCCTCTGCTGTCCAGCTTTTCTCCGGCCCCTCTTCTTCCGCCTCTCCTCCTTCTTCTCGCCGATGATGACGATGCTGCTGCTGCTGCTGCTCCCGCGACTACTGCCACCGGCGCTACTGGTACGGCTATTGGTGCCGCAGGTGCTGCTGCTGCTGGAGTTAATGGAGCTGTTGGTGCAGCGACCGATCCCCCAGGCCGAGATCACGAGCCCGTCGTCATCTTCCGCGTGGGCGTCCGTCGTGGATTTGGTGGTTCTAAAGGCTCGTGGGGACTATCAGGACGGCGCGGGTCGGGTCTGGAACGATAAAACGAGTCGTTTTTTTTCTTCAAATACTTATTTACGTCCGGGTCGAGTTTCAAATATTCATCGGCGCAGTCCAAAGAAGATGAAGAGGAATGGGACAGTTTAGGTTTGTTTCTCAAGTACGATTGTTCGGAGAATATTTTTTCAAAATTACGGAAAAAAATCATCTCGTTTGTAGCTACTCTGTGCTGCACCCTGAACAATGTTTTCTCGTATTATCTCGAATACTTTTTTGCAGAAGAGCGCGCGCGTCGCTTAGGGACGGTGAAATGGTTCAACATTTTTCCGGCGCAAGTGTGCGGAAAAAAAACTCTTCCACCTACCGAGCGGAAAATACCGTATTACGAAGCTCTGGCCGTTTCACCTCGAAACTTCAAAGTTTCTTTCCTAAGGCATTTAAACTCACGGGCCGGCCGTTTTTGCAAAACATCTGCAGAGTGATTATTTTTACAAGTACTTATGTATTATTCTCTACTTTTCCTTCGGCTTTTCTGGAAATTACTTTTTCCGTTCGAAATTCAAACTTTTTGTACACGTCCAACATGTACACGACTTTTCTTTTACCATCGCAGTGAACATAATTATATATACTTATACGATCGAGCGAACGCTATACTGTACGCACGTGTATTATTATTATTGATCGACAACCCATATCAATCAACAAATCGACGCACGAAATGAAAGAAGAGATACTATTGTTGCTACAATCATTATCGATAGTTATTATTATACTTGCTCGGAATAAAGTGAACCATCGGTTGTTTCCTCTTGCCGGGGGTATATATATATATAAATAAAGCATTTTCATGTTGTTATTCGTGTGTACAGGGTGAGGGTCAAGGAAGGCTATTGGAGGGAGGATACATAGATTAGTATAAAAGGTACGTACTTATGCGTACGCGTCGCCGAAACAAGACAAACTCCCCCGCGGGTTTGTGTATTGTCATGCAAGGCGCGGCTAAGTCACGCGCTTAATTTCGCGCACGAGGCGATTGTTACAGGGCGTATACATGTACACGGTACGCATGACGCACGACACGCGTGGCGTGCACGCGTTCGTATATACCCTTTGAATCGGACAATGCTGGGGGGGGGTATTTTTCGTCTGTTTTTTTTTTTTTTTTTTTTTTTTTTTTTTTTTTTTTTTTTTTTTTTTTTTTTTTTTTTTTTTCCCTTTTTTTTTTTTCTTTTTTTTGTAAAAAATTTTTTTTGTGGCGAATTGTTTTCTTGTTGCACGATGACACGACGTCGGGTCGAACCATGACGGTATTAACATTTTTACAACTTCTTGATTGACGAACGATGGAGAGAGAAAAAAAAGAGATCGCGAAAAAGAAACAAATTGGCCAAAAGTATCGGGCGGCCGCGACAGAGATAAGAGCAAGGTTTGAACACTGCACCGGCAACGTCACCACACCACGACAGGTGTCACCGGATTTCCTCGAGAGGAGGTTCAGCAGTGCACAGTCCTCCCCCGACTCGATCTCCGAAGAAGAAGAAGAAGAATAGGGTGGGCAAAAGAAGGGAAGAGGAACTAGGTGAGGAGCTATACCCGCGGATATATCATATATAGTATTGGTGTGCTATTATACTTGTGCTTATACTCATAGAGAGATGGAGAAAGAGGGAGAGAAACAGCAACAACCAGGTCAGCCGGAGAGGGAACGAGTTTAAAAGTTATGTACACACGCGAGCGGAAGAAAAGGGCGAGAACGAATGGTGCGCCTGATTCCGCTGCAATGATCCGTGATGGAGAGGCGTTGCAAATACACATCTTTACTATGTATAAATATGTGCGTGGTGCATGGATCATTAGAATTTTTTGAGAGGCCAGAGAGGGTTCGACGATTCTTTTTTTTTTTTTTTTTTTTCATGCAAATCGTCGTTATAATCATGTGTGCTTCTGTCTTTCCTCTCCGTATGTATGTTATATAAAAATCTCGTAAAAATATATAATCGTATGTGATTATAGGCGTCAAGCTCGAGTGGGTGACATTGGAGTGCACTTACATACGCGTACAGAACACCAAATCTATGTACTTGCTCATTATGGGACACTTATACTGCAGGATAATGGGTGCTACGAGTGCGGGGTCTTGACGTCGCTTGTGGAATTAATATGGATAGATAACTAGGTCTGCACACAGGTTTCTAGAAAACCTCTAGCAGAGTTTATGTATTATAACACCATGCATAAAATGTATTTCTATACACCTGGTTCAGTAAATAAATAAATAAATAAATAAATAAATAAATAAATAAATACTGCCATCGATATACTCTTGTTGAGCATTTCGATAACCGAGCATGTAATATGTATATATGAAAAAAAAGTTGAATGGAAAAGTAACTTGTTCCTGTTCCAATGATGTATATGCACGTAGTCTAAAGGTCAGGAGGGTATCTCTTCGATCGTACAGTCGATGGGTGTCCACAACTTCACCAAACTTTTTCTCAGGTATATGCCTAGTTTGATACCCTAAACCCTAAATCTGAAATTCAAAGAAGGTGCAGGATATCTGAATGTACGGGAGGAAAATTGTTACGAACAGTTTTCGTAAACAAGGCCCGAAAATTTTAGCTTGACTCGAAAAATATTCTTTTTTTATCATTTTTTTTTTTCTTTCAAGCAAAAAAAGTCGCTTGCGATTTTTCCTTGGAATGCTTATTTTGAAAGTTGTATTTTTCTAGTTTTTAATTTTAGCGTGTTTCTTACCGAAAAATCATTTGTAGCGTATAATTTTTGCTATCTGTATGATTATAAATATTTACATTTATATTAGCAAACAAAAAACAAATCGATAACTTTTTAAGCAAGCATTTTACGAAAAATTTTGTACGGGCAAGCTTTTTTGTTGAAAAGAAGAAGAAAAATCTGAAAGAAATTATTTTCAAGCCTTTCCAACTTTCTCCGTTTGTTTACAAAAGGTATGCGTTAAAATTTTCCCATAATTTTTCTACGATTTCGAATTCAGGCAGTCCCAATTTGTTGAATAAAAACAGCTGTCCCAAGCCAGAAATCCATCGCAGCCAAAAGAACCCTCTCGATCGACTGGCCCCTGGTCCAGCATGACTATTTACAAAAAAAAGTTGATACCAATTTTTTTTTTATTTTTCCGTCATTTATTTCAGTTCCTGTACATACAGTACGGTGAAAGGGCAGGAACACCCATCCGGTGCGCAGCGTATACCGTGAAAAATTTTCGCTCCCCTCTCACGTACTGGAAAACAAAAACTCCTGTCGTTTCTGAAGGTTCCGAACACGTGATACACAGCGCCGAAAAGTTTTTGTTTGAAAAATAGAAAAAAAGCGAAAGAGAGAGTAACGATAGGACACCCCTGATTCGTTCCTGATTTGATTTCAAGGGAAGCAAAATGTAGACGAAAAAGACGTACAAAGGGTGATACACATTTCATCTCTCGAGTTTCAAACCCTCTCTGGGAAATCAAACGAAAACAAACAACAACAACAACAACGGCCCTCAGCGTGATGTTACTTGCATACATTCGCGTGAATATACATTCAAGCGCGCCGGGATGAATTTTCGGCAAAAACATTCCGCCCGAGCATTCACGATTTTGTACGCATTCAAAATGTCGAAAAATCACGCACGTGCGCGTACGCGTGTGTACGTTGTACAAAAATACTTGCAGCAGCAGCTACGGGGTTCAGCAACAGAAAAAAAGGGTCACTCGATACACTCGAAAGCAAATTATCCCCGACTTTTTTGTTTTGCACATGTGAAGCTTCTCGGTTGAAATCTTATTAATGCACGTTCCCCCGACGACCGCTTTTCTCTCTCTAATTATATCATAACGCGCGATGAAATTATCGATTCGACGATACCACCGTCCATTTTACTTCGAGCCATCCGCGGCGTTACTTGTTGTTGTTGTTGTTGTTGTTGTTCCGCACCTCTCAAAGAGCGACGAGCAATGTTCTTCTTGCTCGCCCAAGTGCTCGAGAGTTTTTCTCGGGATCCAGCTCGGCGGGGGATATTTTTACCCTCCCGCACGTGAGTACAAAGTTTGTGTTTTCATCAGGAAGGGGTGAGGGTAATGGCACCGGGTCGACGTCAAAACAATCGTAAAGTTGGGTTTCCCGCGTATATAATACCGCGATACACCTATACCATATAGTATGCACACATCAGTACTTACAGGTTTGACGCGCGGGGTTGGAGCGCAACTCGTGTTCTATTTCCGAGCCCGAAAATAAAAGACGCAGTGGGCATACGTTGTATGCATAGGCCGGGGTAGGAGGAGTTGGGGCATGGAAGCTGTGTATAGGCCTCGTTGACCCTCTTTCGCGATGGAATCTGCACTGGGAAAATTCGTAATCAGGCCTTCGTACTCTCCTTGCAACTTTTATCTCTCTCTCTCTCCGTGTATGTGTCTACGTTATACCGCCAGGTAGGGAAAAAATGAGGAGAAAGTATTTCAATGAAATTCATCGCGCGACGCTGCCAACAACTTGGAATGGATAGCTCTGGGGTATCTTGGAGTCCCGATTGATCCATCAGATACGATAATGTACTAGTAGTAGTAGCTATGGTGTGGAATAGCAGTAATATTGTATTATACAGTAATCATCTTGATAGTGTGTAATGCAACACTCTGGGAGCCAAGGGGGGTATTACATTGGACAGGGGATGATGGCTTTTGTCCTGCGGTAAATTAATGAAACGGGATCGAGATGTACGTATACGTGTGTTTGGAGGCTTACAACTTGGCTGTATACGAACAAACAGTGTATAGAGAATGTCAGTAGGATCATTAATATAATGTGACGTGTATATCGAGGCGTACGTTTGATTATAAAAAAAATGTATTTATTTGTTAAAAGATGTTGCGGGTATAGGTACGATGTGTTTGGCCATGGAGAAACAGTCGGGCATCATCCTGTTTTACGGCACAAATTCACATCGGCGATCTTTTCGACACAAAAATGAGTGAACCTATTTAATAGATACACTTGTGCATTTTTTCAAGCTCAACTTGGTCTTACTAATGTACGTACAAAAAATGTGTGCAAATGATTTCAATGAAGATTAAAAAATTGAACAAAAGCCTCAATGTTATTTAAAGTATAACGAAACTATGAAACCCAAAAAAGCCCCCAAGTATCGCAAAATGCATGAAAATACTGATAAAAATATACGCACAACTCAAAGAAATAAATCAACGTCTCTGCAGCTATACCTGTACTGAAATCGGTAAAAAGCAGCGGCTATAATAAGTTATACAGTAAAGCTCACGCAAGCCAAAGCGGAAACGCGGACTCCCCTTCCTTCCTTCCTGGCCCGCTCTCTCTCCTCGCACTATCCAACTATCCAACATCCGGAGGAGGAGGAGGAGGAGGAGGCGAAAGAAAAGAAGAAGCAACTTGCGGCCGCCATAGCTTGTACCTATCAATTCGTCCCGCGCACATCCGACGCCTGATGATGATGATGATGATGATGATGATGATGATGATCATGCCTCGTTCTTAATTGCGGACACACATCACGTACTCACATATTATTATAATACACGTGGGATTTTGTCATCGCTTTTTCTCTCTTCATCTCTCGTTTTTTTTGTCCCCTTTTCTTTCTCCATGCTCATACATTCTCGTTCACGCTACAGTATACAATACCCATGCAGCCGTCCAATTATTCAATAGTGCTCCTGTTGTCGGGAGTCGCCTTGAAAAAATGGTGTATATTCCGCGCCTCCCGATCGATCGTCGATAAGCTATCGGGAGCCCGAATCGAGGCCCGAATGCCGGGGCGAGTTTTAGTCTGTGTATCCCTATCATTCGAGCATGACCTTTCTAATAATGGAATTCCTTTTTCTCTCCCATCAAGCGTTGTACCAGTACTGATGGTCAATTTTGCTCGTAATTACGGGAATTCAACAATAATTTTAGTCCCCAACGCGCCAAAATTTGACTTTCAAAGTGTAATGTCTTCGCTCTTTCGGCTCGACAGGATTTTGCAGTTACTTTGACTACAACTGTACGACGTCTGATATCGAGAGGTATACGATGAATTTACCCATACGCGTTGTTCGTGATATAGGCATACTACCGCAACACGTGGGTACAGAAATATATATAAAAAGACAGAGTGCAGCGAAACAAGGAATACGCAGACGATCCTCCGATGCGAAAAAATATGCCAATATCCGTTCGAACATCGATCGGTCATCGCGAGGGTGCAGGTGCAGTGCTATAACGGACGTGCGATAGGTCTGCTAATAACGTGGCGTACGTGTATATGCATACAAGGCGGCCGGCGAGCAAGAGACACAATAAAATATAGACCACGTACAGGTACATGTGTATACAGAGAGACGGAAGCCCTCGAGAGGGCCAGCACTCGCGAAATTGCGATCGATGCTCTCCGATGGATGGGCGCTGTGCGAATAAATTAGCGTCATCGGAGAGACGGATGCGATCCGCGCGCGCGCGCGCGACTTGATCCGTGACGGGACGTTCGAATGCGGGGGATAATAGAAGGGCCGAGCGTCGTCAGCCGGCTTGTGTCTTGTGCCGTGTAATTTTTTAAAACGCCGTCACTACGATCAGCTGGGCATGTATTGTAAATTTTGGGTTCACGACGATATTCCGCTGATCGAACGACACGCTCGCTTCAGCTCTTTTCGCGAGCTTACGTACATATTATTAATTCACGAGTAGGCGCTTGCACAGAAGAAGGTTCATAATTATTAAACGCAGTTGTACCATTTGTATTTAAAAATTAAATCCTCTTTGGATAACTCGTAGCTCGTCTTCGATCGAGACACCTAATGACATATCTGTACACTTATGTTCGCGCAGTGTTGCACAGCATATTAATAATAAGAATGATTAATCAATCACGTCGGAATACATTTGTAAATTTTTGCCCAAGGCCCGCCGGGTGTACTTTGAAATTTCCGATAGCTCGCAAGATCACACGTGCGCGTGATCGGGTGTATCGGTTACCCCAGTTCTGAAATTAAATTCAGGTACATCGGCGTACATTGCTTAACTCGATTTAAACTCGGCTGTAGACCTGCCGCGCCCGCGTCGTTGCACCGTCCCGCGGTGTATAATGTAGTGCAGATACCGACGATCTGAACTCGACTGTTTGAGTTCCTCGTTGGCTGCGATCAGTCCCAGAGCCTTGCCTTTGATTTTTACGCTCGACAGAGATCACGATTTCGCACCGTTTATCATCCTTTCTCGTGCTCCATTGAAATCACACTTTTTTTCTCCAAAAGTACATTACGCGCCCGAGGGGTCACAGATGTAGTATACAGCGTGTGGGCCACGGCGAACATGCGATCCGAGCATTCTTCACTTGCGCCAGTCGTGTGTGTGTACAATTTTATATGCGCGTAAAATCAACTTTTCAATATTTATATTTGCGCGCCGAACGTTCAACTTCTGCCATTTGAAACGGATCGCACGTGAAATCTATATCGGGGTGTACTTGGACACTTTTCGCGAATATTTTCTCAAACAATAATCACCAACTTTTGGTATCGTTCGGATGATGTGCCAAACAATCTTGAAATTGTATCTTCACGAGACAATTTGCGTTGATGAAAATAGATCAAATGGCAAACGATAATTCAACGTATTTATAGTGTAGCGAAAATTACGACATTTCTACAACACTTGTTAAAATTTTGCCGCTCTCGCTCCTATACCATACACAACAAATGAATGAAACAAATCGTTCATGCGTGATCTTAAACGAATACATAGTTTCGTACACAACGTTTATTCCCGGAACACCAGATGGCCTGTATACTGCACTCGAACACGATAAGATTGCCCGGTCAATCGACGCACGCGCCGCACTTCTGTGTACTTATAATAGTAAGCATACGACGCGTGTAAACATCACCATTCAAGCACGAATGTGAGGACATTAGTCACGAAATCCTTCAACCACTCGTAATATCTTTTCATTAAAACTATCAGGTTTTTTTTTTTGTTTTTTTTTTTCGTTGAATTATATCGCGGCTCGACGACGACTCAGCACGCTCAAACTAATTGACTCGCGGCCGTTCTCGTGACTCTCGGGACGACGACCATTTCCTTCCTCCTTCTTTCCCTTTTGTTTCCTCTAATGCGCACACCACACTCCACTCCATTAAATACATTATACCCGTTTTATACGGTTCACCGCGGAAACGTCGCTCGTCCTCGGAGTCGTTGCGCGCGGTATTAATTTCTCAAAGCGATAAGCGCCAACCATCGCTTGTCTCGCTTACTTGTATCCATATATACGTACATACACACACACAGAGAGAGATATTGTGTGCGCGTTGCGTATGTATATGCGTTAAACGGCGCGCCTGATAAATTTGTCGGAAGATAAACCGTGTTGCGACTTTGATGGTGGTAAGCATCTGTGAGGCTACAAGTTTCCAGCGAGACCTTTTTTTTTTTTTTTTTTTTTTTTTTTTTTTTTTTTTTATTTTTTTTTTTTTTTTTTCTTTTTCGCTCGGTAATTATTAGAGTACACGTGTCGGGGGAGGGGGTCGGGAAAGGGGGTGCGATTAAAGTTAAACGAGAGGTGATTCGTCCGAGTTCCGCTGATAATGTTTCTCTTGGCGTTTTTCCCGATACACGCGCAATGAAGATTTTTCGTTGATGGAATTTTTTTTTTTTTTCCAACAACCGAACGTAAGTTTTCGCACAAACATCACCAGCTGTTCCAAAAGCGATAAAAGCACCCCCGTTCTGTCTTGACAAATTGATATAAAATCCATCAGTTCTTTCTACTCCTCGACTATCCTCGAAACGATGTTCCACCGACCACTGGGCACTTCAATCCCATCCGCCCTTTTCACCATTTCCCCCCTTGATTTGCAAAAGACATCGCGATGGAGAGAAAGAGTATAAGAATCAAATTTCAATCCCCGTTGTCGCCCAACCGATCTATACGTTACATACGTATATATATAACACACGCCAGCCGCAGCTCGAGCGTGATTATCAAAAGAGCGGGAGGAAGGACTCGATCTCTCGCGCAAATTGCCGAACGTCCTTTGTTACAGGCTCGATCGAACGTAATACACCAGCGGCCGAGATGGCGAATCGAACCCGGCTACCGGAGTGATAAAACGAGAGGGTCTCCCCCACCGCCCCTTCCTTCCTCCCTTTCGTTTCGATTTTCTCGCCTCTTCGCGGTCGAGCGCCCTTTTGCATTAGCTCTCGCGGTGCAGGGGGCGTTCGTCATCGATCGAGATACAGGGGGGGAGTTTGCACGACGTCGGAGCGGCCGTCGAAGCTGCATATACGGGGGAGGCGACAGAGCGTGCATCGAGAGATATTTAATTTTCGCGCGAAACGGGGCGGCGGGGGGGGGGGGACGATAACGCGACGAGGACGCGACCAGCGTATTGATTCGGTCGACGCGCAAGGGGGTGTAGAGAGCCCTTTGGTTCGTTCGTTTTTTGTACGCCTCTGTTCTTCATGAAGAGTTTCGTCGTTGTTGAATTATCGTATAGGTGTTGGAAACGCCGCCTCGATTGAAAAACCACCTATCCCCGCTATGATAAGCGCGAAATTTCGCGGGATATTAATATCGACGGTATATTCTGCGTCCGCGTCGCGATGTTATGTGATGAAATAGGGGTGACGTTGTGCAACATGGTTTTGTGAAAAAAATGCGGACATCATCGTTCATGGTACCTACATGCATTGGAAAAACGTTGTGAACATCATCATCATCATCAACTTTACTACCGTTGGAAAACAACGCATGAGTACACTACCAGCTGAGCGCGTCTTGCGATATACCTATGTGCAGCGACGATAAAAATCTGCACTCGCGCGCACGTGTTGTGCGTTAAATTGAAAGTGTTTCGTAATTTGCATCTGACCAAACATTGCGATTAACGGAGCACGTACACTGTTGTTTAGCATATCCATGCAGCATGTCAGCATCACAAGAGTCGCTCGACAGTAGTTTTCACAACAGCATTATTTTAATTTTAAAGTGAGGAGAAAACAAGATCTTTCGAAATCATTGTCTTGGATTTCGAAGTGCATATTAAATTCACCCGAGTACAGGCAATACAGCACTTGAATAGAATTATTGTTTGTATTCCTCCGTTCACTGCAATGACGTCATGAATTCCGATGAAAAAACTATTTCACAGAATCGACCGACCACCCCGTCAGGCAAAATCAATCACCGAGAGACCCCTCGCGTGCAGGATCGTGTCCAATGGCCAACCGCTAATACGTGTATCAATATCGATTGTCATCGTTACTGCTTCCTTTCTTCGCGGCTCCCTCATCACGCGCGGGGCACGGGGATCGACAGCGAGCGACGATTTTCCCTTTCGTCACGACGGGCGACCGATGATCAATGCCTTTGGCTTCCTGTACACAGTTGTTGTTGTTGTTGTTGTTGTTGTTGTTGTTGTCGTCGCATCTGCTCCCCGCGAGAATACGGCGGCCTTTTTTTTTTTCCTGGCTCTTCCCTCATGGCCCCCCGGCACGCGATGCCCGCACTTAATCGCCGACGGCAATTATGGATGTACACCTGATG
>JAPYYV010020673.1:0-20802 GCA_030522625.1 Copidosoma aretas
CGGGGGCGGTGCTGAAGCATATTTTTGGCGCCGGCTCTCGCGTATTTTCAGTTTTGCCGATTTCAAGGCTCCGGCGCGGGGGGAACAGCGCCTGCGTTTTCGGTATCGGGGCTCTGCCGGGGCGCGCTGAACTTTTTACGCGGTCGACGCGAATACATCTCGAGGGAAAACAATAAAACCCGTTACTTTCGCGGTGATTGTTTTCTTCGCTCTCGCGATATCGCGTTTGGTATGTATACACACCTTTGGGAATAATTCGTTCTTTATGTACTTGCGTGCGTGATTTTTATCGGCCGACCATTCGCGCGCGTTCAGCGCTCGAAAGGAAAGAAAAAAAAAGGGCACGCAGCGGGAGCCCGTCGATCGGAGCCACGCGCAGCGCGCGCCTTCTTCTCCGGCGAGCAAATTGATCGATCTCCGCGGAGCTCCTCGCCTTCGGGCTCCCCGTGCGATTCCTCGACGCTCGCGTGCAGCTGTACCATCTCCGAGAGGCGCCAGCTGTATACCACACCACTGGTAAGTGTATTATACTTTTACAGGGTACCGACAGCGGTCTTTGTGCTTTTATTTTTGCATTACGCCCCTTGCGCGAGATTTCCTGCGTCCACGCGCGGTTGGTGCAAACCTATGCATACGTACTTACATACGGAGGAAAGGAAAAAGGGAGAGAGAGAGAGAGAGAGAGAGTGAGCGTAACATTACCCGCGAGTGGCCGGTTTTCGATTGAACCGGTAATACGGGAACGTAACGTCGGGCGCGCGTGGAAACGAGAAGCGCCAACAAAAATACAGTAAAATAACCCTGATGCGGTCGCAACGAGAACGATTCTTTGATTTAATCATCGTCCGATCGAGGATGCTATGTTGCACGTTGTACCATCGTCGATGTAAAAAAACACGCTGCTGTATTCGTATCGACGAATCGTTTGGCACACGCGCAGCGCCGCGAGATATCCGATCGTCCCCGTTCCAGCCCGAACCGGTTATCATTACAACTCTATTCGTCAGACCCACCGCCGGACGCGCCGCTGCCCGAGATCGATCGATCGATCGCGCGGGGGACGCGTATTGTCACGCGAATTTCGCGCGCGAACCGTGCCGACGGGGCTCCGATCTTCATTTTCGTACCGCGCGCATAACAATGTATGCATATAGTTCGAGGGCCCTATCTGATACATCTGCCGGCGCGTGCGTCCGATTTATCGGCGCCTCTGTGTATATACACTCTTATCCCCGATCTCTCCGTGTTTCTCCGAACAGACAAAAAAAAAACACACACACACCAGGAAGCCAGCATCGCGGATCATCGATGAGCCCGTTTGAAATTCACATCATCCTTCGGCGACGCGCGTCGTCCGCCGGCCGTTCGCATTCCGCGGACAATCATCGATCCCCCGATCGAGGTCTTCGCTCTCTCCCCTATTTACGTTCATCGCGATTTTATTGATCCCCCCTCTCGCGAGCTCGCGGCCTTTTACGATCCATACTCTGCCTCTCGCTGTGCAGCCGGACTCCGGAGAGAAGAGAATCCGGAGTGCCTTACAGCAGTAACGATAATAATAACGTCAACGAGCGCGTACTCTTCATGTGTGTATGTACACGGATCTCCAATGCGTGCGGTACTTATTATTATCATGAAAATCATTCGCACGATGCGTATATGAATATAATATGCGTAGTCCATTCAACCGCGAGTTGGATCGTTTTACTCCGCTGATGTAATACATTGTACGTTATGGTCCCCCGGATTTCCCCGTCCGTTTTAATCATACACCGCATGAATATACACCCGACTCGGCGGACCAATAAACCGAGACGAAAGCTCCCCCCCCCCCCCCCCCCCCCCCGTTTCCTCAAATGTTTAATCCGCCCTGATTTAAGACTCGAGCTTCCCGGGGGCCTCTCCTCTCTCGCTTGCGGCTTCTCTCCTGCACCGCGGGTCGTTATATTTCTGACATCCACCATACATACAAGCATACTTATGTATAATACACCGAAGGGGGAGAGAAAAGAGGCTGCGTGCGTGTATATACGTGATATACATCGTACATGCGGCGCAGCAGCCGCACAGCCACGTGTTCTTTCTTCCCTCTCGCGCGGACTGGGGCGATCGTGTGCAGAGTATACACGTACAACTGTTGAAGAAGTGCGCACCGAGCGATGGGGGCACGGGCGCGTTTGGCTATTATTAAACCTTCGCTTACTTATACCTCTCTCCCTTGTATGCGCAGCTGTATTATACGTGTATATAGGGTATATTATAGGGGAGCGTTGCTCGATCGCGCAATTATGCCGGTTATGGTCGTACGCAGAACCGCAGCAGCGCGGATTTCGGGAAGCATCGGGACGAGGGATCGGCTCGTGTGTGTTTGGTAACGTAATTTGCAAGTGTATATTATCTATTATAGCGAGACCCCAAGTGCGCATGGATGCGTTTGACGGGAAAAGATATTCTTACCAATGAGCGAAAAGCCGCCAAGGTTCGTACGCAGAAGCTGGCTATACGTCCCTTCTAATTTTTCGACCCCAAAAATGCGTGGGCCGGTCCCTGTTTTCGGACATAAAGTTTCATCGTTATATCTCGCGAGGATTTATGGCCCCCTGGATTTCGTTGATGATTCGTAATTACCCCAAATTATTGTTGATACCGCTTGGTAAAATGCAACACAAATTCGATCCGACCATCATCGCTATGCCGCGTCGAGGGACGAAAGAGGAGCCGACGAAACTTGAAAAATACCGCAACACCTGTTCCTCTGCATCACGCCGAGGCGCAATCAGCGCCCGCACGGGTAAGTATTGTACATTCCGTCGCCAATTATCGGCCGATTTTTCGCTCGACGATGACGAAAGGCACGACGCGTCTCTGTTCTCAAACAACAAACAACACGCGGTCCGTACAAGTACAAGCATTGGCACTGCAGCGCGCGATGAAGCAGCCTCGTTTTCGCTCTCTCTGTTAACGAGAAGCAGAGTATATCTATACAAGTATATGCATAATACAAAACAGCCCGACGACCCCTTGCCAACAAAAACGGACGAACAAAAGCGAGCCGAGCTAGAAGAGGAGGAGGAGCGCCAGAGGCGTGACAATTAGCCCGCAGGGGCCGATACGCGTTGGGAATTAAGAGCAGCCGGTATACATTATGAGTACTCTTGGGGCTTCTCTCCTTCTTGTTTCCCCTCTCTACAATCGCGCGGGTGGGTGGAGTAAGTAAATATATGATCAGGAGGCGCGCAGCTTATCGCCGAGCGCGTAAATCATCGTCCGTCGATCTTTTGATACGGATTCAATTTTGGGCATTTTGGGCACGCCGCGCCGGCTCGGGGGGGGGGGGGGGGGGATCGTTTGGTTCGTATCCCACGGGTCGTAACCCAGAGCTCGCCTCGATCATCGCCGCCGCCATCTCCCAACCCAGAGCTCGCATCGATCATCGCCGCTGCAACGCGACTCGCCGTTCCCCCGAGAGTAAGTACATCGTTGCGCCAGACACTGACGGGCCGCCGCCGCAGCGCCGCGCGAGCGTCGGCGATTTTTCAACGAGCTTGTTTGCGCACTTTGCGCGGCTCGCGCTTTTGTACTGTACAATCATGCTCGTGCCCCCGATGCGCCCGCGGCGAAACGGCTGGTCTTTGACACCGCGCGCGCGGATAAGGAGGTTTTATCGCGAGCCCGCGCCGCGTAGCGAGTATAATTGTCGTTCAAGCGCGCGCCGGAGTCGGCTGTCGAAGAGGAATAACCGCGCTTGCGGATCATTATAAATGCACTCCGTGATTATTGGCCGAGCCTCGTTTGTCTGCTCGTTCGTTGCATTGACGTATAGATACGTGCCTGTATCGGTGTATTATGTATAATATATGTGGTCAGATACACGTTACAAAGGAAAAGTTTCCTGCTTTCGATGGAAACAATGATGCGTGGTGGCGTGGACCTTTTTTTTCGGAATTTTACGTTTTGGGAGACATTGTTTTCGATGATCAATAATGCAGATCGCGGACGTGACGGATGATCGATAAGCTGTTAGATGATTCCAAAGATAACGCTGAAGGGGCTGAATGTGTAAGGTTGATGTGTTATCTATAGTATCAGCGGGTTAATTTGTGTTCTGCAAGGCCATGTACTCTATTACGTGTATTTTCGTGTTTGCTTGATTTGACGATCATAGCTAACAGTAATAATAATAATAATAACAATAGTATAATCCTTTGAGGAGGTAAGTATCGTATGATCGTACCAGAAATCGGTACGAAAATTCAGTAATTTAAAAAGTCTGTGCAAACAATCAAGATCATCGGGGCATTAGCAATTATGTACTTTGAATCAATGGTAAAAAATATTATCCAGTAAGGCAAAAAAGAAACCGGTCGATCGCACAGAACTATACAAATGGCACGGGTCCAACGCACCCCCTAACACAGTCGCGAGCAATAATTTTGTCAGTTGCAACGTGTGCAAATGCAATCTACTTTGGATCCGTTCGCGAGTCACTGACCGATTTCCCACGCACAAAATTAAAAGAAACGGAAAATAAAAAAAATAAAAGGGACGCATACCAGCATTGTCAGCCTCGCCGTCACCCGCCGCCGATCTGTCCTCGTCGACCTCGGACACCACCTCGTAATCCACGTCCCCGGTGAGATCGAAATCGATCGATTCCGCCGTCGCCGCCGGCGCCGCGACGGCAGCAGCAGCAGCGACAGCCGACGTCGCGACGCACAGCAGCGTCGCCAGCGCGATCAGCAGCGGCAACTCCCGTGGCACCATACCTATCGCCGCGTGTGTATTATTCTCTTGTGCACCCCCTGGCAGCCGCCCCTCTCTCGCTGTCTCTCCTCCGTATGTATGTGATATTTTTGTGCGCGCTACGTGCACTGCGCGCACACACACACACACACACGGACACGGATAATAGCACTCTGCAGGGCGCCAATACCCAATTTTTTCCAACAGGGTCGTCGGCGAGCTCCGTGCCGATTTCTACCGCAACAGTCAGAACTGCGGTTCGACGCTCGAGCGGCTCCTCGTCGCACACGCGCACATGTGAATCTTTGTAATTGACCGATATCCTCGGCGACCGGCGTCGAGAATCGGCAAACTGTATGATACGCCGACCGTGGCTTTTCCCGCGAGCGCCCCGGTGCGATCGGTATGATATAATATATTCTGGAGTCGGACTGCTAAGGTCGACTTTTTTTTGCGCGATCCGCGTTCGGGGCCGAGAAATCGGCAAGCCCCGCGGAATCAACGAGAAGACGATCGCGAGTAAGCACGCGAGCTGCTACGATGCAGTATCTGCGCTGTACTGCGTGCAACAGTGGCGCACGCCGATCGTGACGAGTTTTCTTTTCGAACGAGGATGACGACGACGACGACGGCGACGGCCAGCTCAGCGGAGCGCTCAGGGGCGACTGAGCGCGTGGCGCTCTTTGGCTCTTGAAAAAGGCTGGGTGCGCTCGACGGCGCTCCGTCTCTTTTGCCGCGCTATACTCTCTCGGCCCCGAGGAGTGAGAGAGGAGGAGGGGAGAGCGGCGCTTGATAGTTTTCGAAACCGGCGCGCCGGCTGGTCGAGGAGTGAGTCCGCGCGTGTGTGTAGGTTTGTTTGTTCGTGGCGATGGTGGTGGTGCTGGTGGTGCACTCGCTCTCCCGCGGCCCCGCTGCTGCTGTTGGCGGCTACCTATATATCTCCCGAGCGCCAGAAGCAGAGGCGCATACTATATACATGTGCAGCCAGCGCAGGGGGAACGGAGAGAGGCAGCAGCTAGCACGTGCAGGCAGGGGAATCGGGTATTAAGTAGGGTAGATCGGCTTGTGGAAGTATATATATATATATGTATCGCTGGGCGCGAGCGTTCGGCTGTGCGACTGGCGCCTGGGGCCAGAGAGACGCCAAAGACGAGCGAGAGTTATTATTATTATATGTAATACTTGGGGTGGAACTGTGTTTTCGTGTGTGTGTGTGTGTGTGACGGCGCCGGGGCGCGCTGGTGATCGGTAAGTGTGTGTATGGACAGCCGGTGGGTATATAGATTCAACAGCAGCACGTGCGCGACGTGCCAGAAGCGAAGGGAGCGAGGGGTGCCAGATGGGTGTCCACGAAACGATCATGCATGTCTGTGCGTGTGTGTATACCTATTCTGTATCGGTGTAGGGCAGTAGGGAGGTTTTTTTTTTCATCTTATTTTGGAGGATTTTTCGTTCGCGAAGCAGTTTTATGGTCGTTGAAGACCGCGTTTCGATCGGTCGATTTTCGGGGTCGATCGGTTCAAAAAAGGGGTGCTGGTGCGAATGGTTTGCCCCCGAACGAGGCAAGTTTATTCCTTCAGGGATCGCACAAATATTATTAGTCGGAGGAATTTGAGTGGATTAGGATGGATTGACCATATTTTCAGAATAAAAATCGTAAAAATTCATCGCGATCGAACACCAGCATCGGTTCGAGGCGTCATCGCGGCGCAGTAAGTACTGGACCAACGGACCTTGATCAAAGTAAGAACATAATTACTCCCGCGCTGAATAATGTGAGTCCATGTAAACGTCAACGATTCATATCGTGTATTTATATACATACCGACCAACATTCACTCCCGTTCAACCCGTTTCGTCGCGGAAACCGATGCGTCGCATATTGTATGTTATATCCTGTAGGTACTACCAAAGTACACTTTTTTATCTCGATTTTTTCTCTTTTCCTCTGCCCCTGCCGTGCTTATTTATCTCTTGCTCTCGTGTGTGTGTGCTTCTATGTATGCACATGTATTCCTATATATAAACTGCCGACACTGGCGTATGCTCTATTTTGGTCGTTTTTACCACCGCATGTGTGTTTATAATTTCCCCGAGGCGCGTTTGCCTCTTTTTGTCCTCCTGTCACTTACGACCCCAACTTAACGATCTCCACAACGACGGCGGCAAGTGTCTTTTTTAATTGCACCGAGGACGCGGAGAGAGAAGGGAATATTTATTTGTTTAAATAATCCGTTCGCTCGGGTCACAGGCACGATTGTTTCTTCAATTTTCAAATACTTTGGTACAAAGTTTTTTGCGCCCAAAAATGTAGTGCACCATGTATTTACTGGAAAACTTTTCTCTCATTTATCCTCATAACGCGGTACTAGATAAAAAGATACATCTTATTTCACATCGGACAAACATATACGAATACTTTTTCAAATACTTTGACAATATTTTTTGCTTCTAAATTATTTGTTCAAACCAAAGTTCTTCGCGTGGAATGATTTCTTCTTTCAAGATAGTACAACTTCATTTCATGATGAGTGAAGAATCGACGAATGCTATGAACGTATGAGTGGTGAATTACATGGGATCGATGTACATATACGGGCTAGAAAACGTGGATGTACAGGAAAATGTAAGGCGATCGATAAACTCTGCAGGCGTATATATGTGTGGTAGTAATAAAACTGTTGTAGTGTACGTCGTACAAGTTGGCTTTTGTTTATTTTTATCGTTTACCTTACAAATATTATTCATCGGAGTAAAATAATATACCATGTGCACGAAATATCTGTCAATATGCATGGAGTGTGTAAATTCTTTCTCCAAATTATTATCTGGAACACGATAGAAGGCAAAAAGAGTCTTCCGATTGGTAAAACAATCCTGCAACTTCTTTCTTCATCTATATCGAGGAATTCAAAAATATTATCAACAGATCAATGCCTTTCAAAAACTATGAGTTAGTATTGACCATCTATTTTTGTGTACCTTTTTAATGAACACTCCCCCTAAGCCAGCTGCAATTACACAACAAAGCGCCACGTTCGAAAGGATCACCGGTAACAAGACAAACTGCACTGAGAACCGATCACCATTACTTTCTCTCGAGACATTTGCACAAATTCAGCGGCACCGCTGCGATGTACGACCCCTCCCCCCTTTTTTTTTTTTCCACCCCCCTCCCCGCCCCCCGCACGACCATTTTTTTTACTCCTCGCGCCTCTTCCCTTTCCCCCCCTTATTCATCGAGACTCTTCGCTTTCCGCGCCGTATTATACGCTCCTCCCCCGCTCCCGATGTCCGTCTCCTCGATTCCTCTTATCGCGAAAGCCGGATCGGATTGCGAAGAAGACGAAGAAGCACCTGCGGGGGCTCCTTTCCTCCCACCGCCCCCCCCCCCCTGTCTCGCTCTTTCTCTGTGTATCGCATTGCATATGGACCGGCGGAGAGGGGCTTATTGAGACGTGACGACTGGACCGGCTGTTTATTTCCTCCGCTCCCTTTTTTGCTCCTTCCCCTCTTATCCTCCCTCGGCCCTTCGTCGGACGAATTAGCGCCTCGATGTATATCGACAGGAGGGTCGTGTGCACATATATATACGCCACGCGTGCGGTCCTCTTGCACAGGTTCTTTTATTTTCCACTCGTCTTTATATTCGCGCTTGCCGGGATTTTTCTTTCGCAATGCAGAAGACGAAGCGATTTGCCGTTTCGGCCCTATTTTGTACATCATACCTAATTATCCAAATTGCGAGATGTATTATACTTATACCAGCGTTTTTCGCGTCGTTTTCGCATGTATATACTCCTATGAATATAATACGGTGGCGATCGCGTGCCCGGCGCTGCGCAAAATCAGAGACTCGAAGGAGCTGTCATCGCATCCTCCGCGGGATCGGCTGCATCGCAAACGTCTTTATAACAGTGCCGTTCCGTTTTTCAGGGCATTCAAGTATAGCCGTCACCGTACCCCGCGAGAACGGAAATCTCTCATTTTCCCATCAGCGATGGAGTAAGCGTATCCTCCTGGAGCAAGTTGCACGCCTCGTTTGTCAATCGCGCTGATTCCAACTTGCACTCGTGTACTGTACGCTGCAGTTACGCTTTTTTTTTTTTTTCTGTTAATACGCGCTATACCCCGCGGTGCACGACGAGCACGAAACTTGTAATACACGCGAACGCGGAATAGGGGCCATTATGTACAGCCTCGAGTGCTCGCTCGGGGAATTTGTAGAAAATCGGTTTCGCAGACTCTCGTCAGGCTCTCACGCACGACATGACGATTATAATAATAATACGTGCATATATAATGTTCGCATGATGCGTTCTCGGAAGAGCTCACAACCTACTTACATGCGGTACACTGTGTATCCACACTTACACGGTCGAGGGAGACCGAAGCATTTGTAAAATCCGTGTTATACTTGTGTATGTATAATGCAGATCGGGCGCTAACGATATTTGCCCAGGGAGCCGCGGACACGGGTAATATATAATAAGCTACAAAGAAGCGCCGTGCACGCCCCCATGAGTCTCTCCCCGCCCGTCTGTCCGACCGGCGAATCTCCTTCTGTATATCCGTAAAATTTCAGATGAGCAGCGAAAAAAGGGGGACGAGGAACACGAGTATAGCTTCCAACTCGTCCTGCTCCTCCTCGGATTATAAACTATAGCCGTAGCGTATATTTATATAATCATCTAACATACATGTATATATGTGCTCGAGGGAGGGATAAAAAGAAGCAGCAGGAAGCGAATGACTCGCAGGATGAAAATAATTCGTCCTCGGCGCTGAGGGGGGGAAGGAACTCTAGCCGATGGTTGTATACACGCGTCAGCCTGCTTGCGTATACACGTATGTGCGTGCCGTGACGACGCGGACGGCATCGGTCAAAGGGATGCCAGCACCTGCGGTAGTTTCGTTCCAAATTGAGGATGAATAGGACTTTTTTTTCTTTTTTTTTTTTTTTTACAAACAAGGGGATTCTTCTTCTTGTTTCAATATCGACGTCGTCCCTCGGGGGGGAAATAATTAAAATGTTGGGTAGCGGCCGATGCTATATGATTATCTGCATATTCTGGGCTAGCGGAGAGAGAGGGGGAGATCGGCGGGTATACGCGTAATTTCAAGGGACGTCGGTGAAACGCCGTGCACGGATTTCTGGTTATTGCGATCGAAATTTGAAGAGTGCGGTTGTACACTAATTGAGGACAAATTAATGTTGCTCCATCAACAGTGGCGATCGGCACTACCTCACCGATTCCTCCCATCTCCGATTCGACACAAATCGTTCGGCCATCCATCCGGCCATGATTTGAAACGATTATTCGCATGTTCGAGTCGGCCATCGGCACAACCGTGGAGCGGAATATGGAAACAAGAAAAAGCATAATCATCCAGCGGACAAGAGCGAGAATAGAAAAAAAAAAAAACATCAGTACGCGGGCAAACAAACAGCCAGAGAGGAGCATTGTATATTATTACTACCAGCTGTAGTGCGGTAATAATATGTTAGCAAACACGTTGGAACAGGCATACCTATTCTCGTGAATGGCCCTACTCCCGAACTTCATTCTTCTCCCCGTGCCTCTCTCGACCGTAGGAGAGCTATAAGCATAGGAAACCCTTGCCGCACAAGAAGACGAAGAAGAAGCACCAGGGACACTGCCAAGAGACAGAGCGGGGGGGAGGGGCTCTCGACGACCGTACGACCACAGCGGAGAATCGGCAGCCGAGGAGAGCGCGCAGGTACAAGGAGAAGAAGAAGAAGCCGCGAGAAGCCGAGAGGAGAGAGAGAGAGAGAGAGACCTGCAGCGTTCCGCCGCTCTCCGATCCTTATCTCGAGAATTCGGTCGTCGTCCCCCCTCCCCCCCCTTTTTAAGGGTACCTGGGGGGGGAAGGACGGAGGAGAAAAGAAAAAAAAAAAAAAAAGGACGCGAGCATCGGGAGCATCTTTAGCGGGCTGATTGATTTTTTGCCCCTCTCTGTATATCTCTCCTCCCCCGGTGTAGATAAGAATCGAGTCCCCGCGTCGGCCCTCGTATTATATGCATCGTACATTGTATATATACACCGCTGCTGATGCCAATACCGCAGGACCGTGCGGAGGTAAACCTACATGTACGGGACGTTTTCCCGGAAAAGCCGAGCTGATTTTTCGGAAACGGTCGGATCTTTCTTCTTGGCCGCGGAGGGGACGATTTTTTTCTCTTTCCTCCCGTTGTTTTAGAAATTTCCCAGACAAGACGCGCGGGGGGCTACATCTTTCATGTTGACACACGCGCATATACACCTAATATGTGTATGGGGTACAGGAGAAGCAGGAGCTGTACGGTATATACAGAAGATGTAGGCTTTTAAGCCGGTTATCCGAGCGAGGCTTAAGTGAGGAACTGTGTTCCTCCTCCGAGTCCCATCCGCGCTGATGCGTCGGCCGAGCGTTAATTTGGCACTTTAGATTGCGCCTTGGGGGGGGGGACAAGGTCGACCTGCAGTGCCGTCGGGACGACTCCCCATGCGAAAGTGCAGAGCGTAGATAGATTGTACGGACAGGTATATAATATGCGCCTTCGAATGATTGTTTTATTGAATTTCGTTTGTTGTTCTTGTTGTTGTTGTTTTTTCCTCTCGAGTAGCGTCGTGAAAATTCTCATTTACGACGCGGGGTGTGTTGGTCCAGCTTGCGAAATGACAGTCTTTTATAGCTTGCGGAAATGACGAAATGTGCAGGTGCGCGCGTAGTGACCGTGTACAGTATATAGTATGGAAGATGATATATTACGGTATGGGTATCTTGGGATTAATATCTCGGTTGATGCGAGTACACAATTTAGGGGCTCTTTTGCTCTATGTGTGGGAAAATAGGGGCGCAAAGTTGCTCGGACTAATTGTTGGGGTTGCGTTGATTTGACCGTTGGGTGCTATTATCAATACAGATGTAGAAGGTCAATTTGAAGTTTTGCCGACTGTTTTGCGAAAATTTTCTTTCCTGCATCATTGTTTTTTTCCCCGGTCGACGCGCACCTTGCAGATCATATTTCAATCAACATTATTGTTTTCAAACTACTAAAACATGTTTTCTATTGACTCGTTAATGCTATATGCAGACGTAAGGTTATCTCTTTGAGCAGTATTTTCCTATCCATGAAAAAAAATAATTTAAAGTCAGAAAGCTGTTCGAGAGGAATTTGATCATCAAATTCTAGAACTTTGAATGGGGGCTTTGTGAATAAAATATTCCATTTTTTCTCTCGACACGTTAGTTAATTTTATTTTTTTTCACCGTATAATTCGTCAATACGTAAATTTTAGATTGTCACAGCACTTCGTAAGGCAACATATGCCCAGTTAAATTTACGAATATAAGATGTCCTACAGCATTACGTATCCTTGCGCTTGCCATATCATCAAACCCCTTATGGGTTATACAATACAGATTGAAAGGCCATTCATACAAGGATACAGTGGAGGTGAAAAATTTCTACTCCCCCTCGGATTATCCATTATCCCATTCTTATCGGCATTGATGGGCCATTATATTTATAGGAGCGCTTCGCCTGTTCTCACGCTCGCGAAAATTTCCGGCTTATCGTCTAGACACCGCAACATCGAGTCTGAAGAATGCGCAACTGTAGGTATATGGTCACAATCAGAATACAATTTATTTTTGTCAACTGTTGATTTTGTAATAAGCATTGTTCATTCGACAAAGTTGTAATCTCGAAATAACACAAAGTAATAGGATAAAATAATGCATCTGTCGATCCTGCGTATAACATTTTCAAATACTCCGCGATTCATTGACACTCGCGTATTTTATTAGCATCACCAGCATGAAAAATGAACGACCAAAAAAATCCTGCACACACACGTATATACCAATATCAAAAATCAACAACATGAGCCTCCAATCTCACTCGCATAATTCTCGCGTCTCCCCGCGATATCGCTTAAAAATAATTACCTACGCCGCGCCGGCTTTATCTGCCATTAAAAGAATATGATATACTCGCGATTAGCCCGATTCGGCGCGATCCCCCCCCAAGACTCTCCCATTAATTAACCCTCCGACCGCTTATCAATCGGTGAATATCCTCTTCTCTCCGCAGCCCCCTCAAATAAAAACCTCAGCGCAATGACAAAATTCTCGGCCTTCGACGTATATATTGCATGTACTTCTGAGTGTACCTATACAACTATTATACCAGAGAGCCTATCTCTCGAAGAAATGTGTACAGCATGAACCAGCTCCTCCCTCTCCTCGTCGTGAATTTTATGTATTTCCATGTACGCGTTCGAAGAAGAATCCTCCTCGCTCCTCCTCCGTCCGCGTATTCTTATCAACCGCATTATCGAGCGACAAGAGCCGCCGACTAATGGTTTCCTCCTCTCCCCGATGCGCTTACGCCTCGCCCCGCTATGCGGTCTTTCTTTCTCTCTTTCTCTCGGCCGGGGCACATGTATATTTTTTGTATATCTATGTGTAAAAACGTACGCGCTTATGTGCGTGTGAGCTGTAGATATATGGGATGGAATTCTCGGCGTTGTCGTCGCGGGGCTTTCGACAGTCCACACAACGAGCCGAGCGAAAGATAAAATCGGCTTTCCTCAAATTTTTCACGTCTCGGGAGGACGCGTTTGGAATATTATATACCCTACAGGACCTTTTTCCCGACACCCCGTCTTCGTGCATCGTATTCTGGAAATCACACGGCTTGGGTGTGCATCAGCGGAAAACACGTGCGTTCAAAGTGATACAAAATGCGGACTGTGATGGATTTCGAAGATTATCGATGTTCGAAGAAATATATGTTTTTTTTTTTTGTTTTTTTTTTACTGAGCTTTGATGCGAGGATAACAAAAATCCACACGCACAAGTATGGTTCAAGAGAAGAGAGTCAAGCGTTGACGGGAGAGTTGCATTGAATCGTGACGCGACACACATTCTCCAATTGACAAGTCCAAATCGAGCGTCGAAAGAATCGGTCGAAAATCAATCTGTTAGGATGTACCACTATTATAGGATGACTTGGTAGAAAAATATTGTCTATCATTTTTTGGATCGACAGCGATATGCAGTACATTGATTTTTGGTGGATAAGGTGGATAAAGTGGAATTCATGTTGTCCATTTGTCTTGTTATTATCTTTGATTGATAAATTTTTGCTACTATTTTTTGTTACGCGCAAACAGAAATATCTGCATCGATCGAAGATTAAGTTTTTCCGAGGTGATATATACCAAATTTTTTGTTTCCAAAAAAAAATGACATATTTCGGTATGAGATATCTGAGATACAACGTAAATATACTATTAGGGTGAATCGTAGTTTTTTTTTAATTTATTGAGGACTCATTCATCGAAACGTTATTGTCCGCGTGCAAACAATTTTATGCTGTTAATTTATTCATATTTAACTAGATTTTAACCAACCAAAGCTAGTTTTCTTCGACCTTCATGTAAGTACCAACAAATTCACTGTTTGGAGGTACAATTACAACCGTTGATGCGATTCAATTGCATTCCTGTGTATAATTTTCTTTAAATTTTCTCAATGAAAGGAAAATTAACTCGAAAATTCCAGACGATATTAAGCATAGAAGAAGAAGAAAAAAACTAGCTATGGTTTATTAATTTCAAACAAATGAAACATTTTCCTAAAAAGGAAAATTTTTTGTTTTTCATTCAGAAGGTGTATCGATAAATATAAAATGATGAAAGAACCTGAGAAAATCAACAGCTTCATCCATAAATATCACAGTAACACGCGTTACAATTACACCAGTTAATTGCCATTGTGCGATCGACAATTTTATCCGTAACTCTGAAATCTTGAAAACTAGGACACTACCATTTTTCAAAGTCAAGTCGCAGCGAGTTCTTGTGGGAACTAAAGACCAAAATAAACATCAAACAAACAGGTGTCTCATCATCGATTGTGTAAAAATAGCAGCGCCAACAATGAACGAAAAAGTAGCCGCGAAGATCGCACAGAGAGAAAATCGAAATAAATATCCGACGACGACAACAGACCTGCGCCGTGTGTACCCGCCATAACTTGCATGTATATATGTGTACACGAGGCAAGAAGGGCGCCTTATTATACCGCTACGCGCACATCCGTTATGGATGTCTTATTCTTGGGGGCTGAGCCTCCCGCGCCATATACCATACCATACTTATTATACTGATGGCTTCGCCTCCTCGTCTCGGCCGTCGGTTGTCGCCCCACTGAATATTCAATGAGCAATCGTGATCGATCGCACGTATGTATGTATGTGCTGCCGAACGCGCTTTCTCCTCCTCCTCCCATCAGCTTTTCTAAGACGCAATCGCGCTTATACTATGCACACGCACTGCACATATACCGTTTGATATTATTTTAAGTGTACATATACGCTGAGCGTATACCTTATTTCCGTAGTCGTATAGGATGATGGTAATCTGAGGGGGATTCAATAATTAATTAACACGTCGCTCGGACCTTTTTTTTTTGTGCTCGTGCGTATTGTACGTTCTGGACTTCTGGTATGCGTTGCCTTTGTTCGATGGATTGTATAATAATATGGTACGGCCAAAAGAGGGTTGGGGGGGGGGGGCGTTGGCAACGAGGCAGGTTTATGAATCGGTCAAATCTTGGCATCAGAAACAAATAACGTCAAGGGGATTCGGCTTGATCATTATGGGCTGAAATATAACAAATAACATGAACGAACAAGGGAAAAAAAGAAACGGAAAAAAAAAAAAAAAAAAAAACGAATCCAGGAGATTCTTAGATGAATTTCTTCTCCAGAGTAATCATTTGAACCAAACAGGATGTAAAAATACCACCAATGAGCCTCCCACTTCACTTTCCCGTCACATTGATACTCTCAGTCTATTTGTGCGTGTCATGTGTGTGTGTGTGTGTGTGTGTGTGTGTGTGTGTGTGTGTGTGTGTGTGTGTGTGTGTGTGTGTACGCGACTGCAGTGCAAATCGACAGAGACGCAAAAATAAGCACCAGAGAAAAGAAGGTAAGAAGGAGTAGGAGTACTTGTGTACACCAATACAACATGCTCGACCGTAAGCGAAGATGCGTCCCACCCTCGAGCGAATTCAGGCTTCGAAAAGTGCATGCGTGCGTGCTTATACTCTGCTCTGCTCTGCTGATAATGATGATGGCGATGATGATGATGATGCGAGAAGTCTCGTGCAGCCTGTGATGTGCCGCGCTGCAGGGCAGAGGGTAATTTATTTTAGGCCGCCTCGTACGGCATATATAGGTAACGCCTCCCATCAACCTTTACGACTTGCCTATTTCTCTTTTTCTCGTACTGCAGCTACAGCTCGCTTGAATATAGTTTATAATTTCCTGATTGATTGTTTGATCTGACTTTTTTTTTTCAATTTTTTTTTTTTTTTTTTTCTGGGTGACTCGTAAAATTAATGATATCGATGCACGCACGAGTTAATAAATTAGAAAGATCTTAAAGAATTAATATTTCGTCCATGGAACACGCGCGGGATAAGACATTTTTCTTGCAGCCCAAGGGAGAAAGAGAGTTGTTCTATTGATTTTGCCAGGAATATTCTTCCTCGGTCGGATGGTTGGGAATGCAGGAATGAGATGGCCCGATTAGCCGAAAACGTCGCGGAAAGGAAAAAAAAAAAACCCCACCCAACTCAACCCAGCCCAGTGGAGGAGTAAAAAGGTATTGCAGAGAACAGCGGCCTCTTATGTAATTATAGTCGCCTCCGGTGCCGCCGCGTGTAATGTACGCGTTGCTGCTGCTGCTGCTGCCGAGCGATCAATCATCCAATCAGTTTTTCAGCTTGACCCTTCGCCATTACCCTTCGAAACGGACGAACCCTCGAAAGAAACCATCACTTTCACGTATATTTATGCTCCGCGGATACTCAGGTGTGTCAAAAAGATCTCCCGGATCCTAGCTCCCGACCACACAGCATGTATATATGATACTTATTTGGCCTCGACCCTGACTCCAGAGTCTGTGTGATGACTAATTATACATATACATATATACGTGTGTATAAATATAACAACGCTGAACGTAACAGCCGTTGTTTCCATCGATGTCATCTCCGCCCTCGTACTACATCCACTCTCGGGTATACCCCGAGCGAGGGAGAAAAGCAGTCGCCGCACGGCCAACCGTGTCACTCAAATTATTCGCCAACTCATTGTAACAGAACAAACAATGCTCTGTTGCATGTTTTTTGTATATAACAATTCTCATCGAGGATATTGACAAATTCGAACCGGCCATGGTTGCCCGTCGAGCATACTTTCTACTGTATATAATATTTGACAGACGATCGATACGACTGCGTACGATAATAACCTCCCGGTCGTGTAAATGTGTCGGTATACTTATACACAGGTGGTTTATAATCATCCGTTTGAGGAATCCGGACGTCGTTGTCAAGGGCCTCGTTAAAAACGCTCGGTTGCTTTTTTGTACGAGCAACCAGTCTCCCCCCCAACAACTATAGTTGCTAGTACAGTTGGAATCGGAAATTACTTGATTGTCATATCAGATACGGCAGTGGATTTCGGGTTGCTTTTTTTTTTTTTTTTTTGTCACGAATAACAACGAGAGCGTGACTTTTGAATAAATACACAAACAGCCCATAGCGACTTTTACGGAAAGGAAAAAGTAATAGATCACCCGCGCTAATGAGCTTCTCGCTTATAACAGAGGGCTATATAGAGCGGGTGTATGCTTTCGCAAGAGAGAGAGAGAGAGAGAAAGAGGAATGAAGGCAGGGAGGACCATTAATTGCTCTCGGAGCTCGATGCTGCTCTTCTCGGGCATCGTCCCCGTACACTCACCGGTGCGCTCGAACAGCGCGGAATTACTCGATAAGTATAAGTAACCCCACCGAGCATCGAACAGCTGGAAAATCGAACCGAAAGACCGTCGCGACGGAGAAAAGTCGTATTTTTGCTCGCAAGTTTTATCATCATGTACCTATTGTAATACGTATTATATGGGGTAGGTTCTTTATGCACTTTCACAAAAGCCATGAACGATGCATGCTCGTCAATATAATTTAACTGTAACATATGTATATATGTACCGATCGTCGATCCGCGACTGAAAGAAAACCGGGAGCTGTTGGCCGCCGCGGTTGCTTTCCGCGCCCACGCGCGCGCTGTATACAGACGCCCTTGCCTTTAAAATTAGCATCGACCTACGCTTCCTGCACCTCATTCTCACCTATTTTTTTTTTTTTTTTTTTTCTTTTTCTCTTTTTTTTTTCTTTCCTTTTGTTTTTATGTTTTTTTTCTTTTTTTTTTTTTTTTCTTGCTTTTCATACCGTTGGCGCCGCTACATCGATCGAACGCTTATATATACCACGAGACGCAGAAATTTTTTTGTAACGCAATTACACGGGTACGCTGTACATTATATCAACGGTGAATCTTACAAGTGTTCGTATAACCCTAGTATCGATGTATACAATTGCACCACCCAATTTATTTAAAAAAAAAGCGGCGAATGAAAAAATGAACCAAAAACTACACTGGCTCGATCAAAAATATCTCGAAGCGCGCCTGATGAGCCGTCAATTGGCTGCACCCGCGAGCGCGTGTGTAATATCAACTTTACGCGAAAATAACTCCGATTCCTGCGCTGGCGCTCGCGCTCTCATATTATATATATGTATATATATATATATACATATATATTTATATAGAGCAGCAGCAGCGGCGCTTATTATTTTACTCGCGCTCGTTCTCCCGAGTTTTGCATTTTATCGAGGCGCGTTGCATTAAACTATCCGCGACGCGAACACTATATATAATATGCGCACATGCACCATGTATCGCACACATGAGATATACGGCGCGGCGGCTAGGCGCTGGGTTTTATTTAAATCATGCGCGCTGCCGTATATAATTGAATGCCAGCAGACTCGCATCGCGGGCGTGTCGTTGTAACAGTTTCGTAACGATCTGCCTCGCAACGTACGAAATCGCGTTTATTTTTCCCTATGAACCACCTTATAAATGTGTGTACATATACGGGAACACGCTTTCCGCGGCCAAAGTGATAAGTGCGTACTCGCTTCTCGAGGCCGTGGCTGGCTCATATATATTTGCAGGTTCGTCGCGCGGATGCTGCAGAGAGTAGACTGCTACGAGCGCGCGCGAATCGCGGAAAATTTAATCGAGCGTCCATAGCGCGGCGTTCGTTGCCGGCCGTGCCGTTTTATTGGCTCGGTGGGTTGTTCTGCATCTCTTTTGATGGACTGAAAACGGAAGAAACGAAAAAAAAAAGAAAATGTTCAGTTTAACCAAGATGCGAAGCCATTATACGGTTCTATTGCTCCTTTTATTTATTTATTTTATCGTCACCGCGTAGTCCTTTGCACGTTTGGGACACACTGCACGTACGGACGATCGGTTCCAAACGCAAACTTTTTAGATGAACCAAAGAATAACGTGCAATGATAAATGTTACGCGTGGATGAAAACGAGATCGGCAAACCACCCCGATGGCCCAAATTTAGCCTATAATATACACAGCGACGCGATGCGCACACGAATCATTCGAGTACCAATAACAAATTGGCATGCGCACTTGGTACATACGGAGTTCTAACGATCGACGTGACGTTAAAACACCCCCACGCCCTCTATAAAAGTTATACTCCTGCACGATGATGATGACGATGGAGCGTACAAGTATTTTTCGTACGAACGAGCAGTTTTTTCCAGTCCCTGTGTGTATAGCTGTACTGCGAACCATGATAGGAACGAGGCGGGCGGGGACGGCGCGACCTGGCGTCGACGGCATCGTCGCCGTCGTCGTCGGGCTCCACAGCAGGAAGCACACGTATATACACATCCAGGGCGCGGAGGGACGCGAGCGCCTCGTCGTCGCCGCGACTGCTTATAGTATTATACGCACGCCGTTGTATTATATGTCGTATCCACGGTAATTTCTCCGTCCGTCTGTCTGTCTCGGTGATTGTACAATATACATCGATGTACACACATATATTATAAGTATCCTGCAGCACTCTACTCCCGGAATATTTTCTCGGTCAAATAATCATCGTTCGCTCGAAAAATGATGTTCGAACGGGACTGTGGATCGATGATCAACATCGTTTTTGCTCGCTCCCCCACGAGACACGCGAGGGGTGTTTCCACTCGAAATCGTCGCAAGTGAGACACGCTTTCCCGTATCGTCGAGCAGCGGCGATATGCATGTGCTCGGATCCGATGAAGTTGTACGACATCGGTCGATCATTCTACCGCGACGCTTGTACAATATACCGATACGTACCGATTTACAAGTGTAGATACAGGGAAAAAGTTTTTGCTGAACCGCCGCACGACAACGTGCATCTATTAACTTGACTGACCGAAGGACCGACATAATTCTCATACTTATGTATGCGTCAACTCGCTCTCGCTCGCTGTGCGTGTATATGTGTACGCAATTAAAAAAGCACAGCGCTTATCGGGCTCGTTCGATCCGTGAGAATTTAATTACGACAGCTGTCTCCGAGCGCGGCCGATACGTCCGTTTGGATCGAGTACGCGCAATGACCGAGTCGAAAGCGAGGTTGAAAGAGTTGTGAAACGCCGACGTTTGATTCGCGATCATTTTTTTTTTTTTCCCTTGTTTTTGTTTTCTCTAAAAGCTCAATTTTATCTCCAGGCTTTGAATTTTTAATCCGATTGCCGCCAAACTGGATGGATCCGAGTATACTCGGGATGTAAAAGCGGTAGACTTTTGCGACGTGTACTTACTTACCGATTTCTGACAATACACAGAATACAGAAGATCGGTGGAACGAGAATTCGCCATGGATCGTGAAACAGCACGAGCGAGAGTAGCCATCAACGGAGAACCGCAACGTCCGCAGACCAGACGATCGGTATCGCGCATTCGTATGCGACGCGCGTGGTCATCATTCAGCCGAACAGGTGCGCAAATTGCAACAGGCCGGGGATACTATTCAGAAAAACAGTGAGGCGCCTGAGTCCCGAAATTCGCATTTCCTCGCGCGCCCGGGCGCCACGATCGGCTCGCGTCGGGCGTCGA
>JAPYYV010020677.1:0-11586 GCA_030522625.1 Copidosoma aretas
AATGGACGCTCCCCGTCATCTAGCTGCTCTTCGGGGTGTCGTTTTTTCCCCTCGTTTTATTTTACTCCTTTGTGCGCTGGCGTGATTAATCACGCGCTCCTTTCGATGAGGTGCATTTCTTGCAGGTAAAAGGTTACATGTATGTATGGAGGTAGGGCTGATTTTTCGACGTGCATCGTGGGTCGGGGTTCGGGAACGACATTCGGTCGCTTGAATGCTCCACGGTATGATATAATCCTATCCGCCCTATGGGACGAAAAAAAAAAAAACAAAAAAAAAAAAAAAAAAAAAAAAAAAAAAAAAAAAAAAATACTCCAACACTAGTGGTTCAACCCCGTTCGCCATTACCTTCGCGTGATTATCGTACTCGAGAGGGTTATTTGTTTCTCCAAAGCTCCCGACATGAAGGGCGATCAGAACCGAATTACACGGCGACAGTAATGCAAGAAAATGCGTCCGCGCTAATACGAACTACAGGATTAAACATAATTTCGACTCCTTATCCCCCCTTCCTCTGCATACGCTCTCCTCATTCCCCGCGAGTTAATTCACCAGCTCGAGCTGCCGCCGCCGCCGAATAGAACCCGCCCACGGAGCGCATTTCTCTCGCTCCTTTCTCCCCGGCGCGCGTCGCTGCACTTTCACGCATCACGCGCACTCCGACGCGCGCAATATAAGTACACGGCACGGCGGGGGAAACGAAATTTCTTCGTCGTCGTCGTCTCGGCCAACATTTGCGCCGCGCAACTTCCATCAGACCGTACCTGCGCTATATATACCGGCAAATACGCAGATCTGCAGAGGGGGTGTGTATAAGGTACACAGAAGCACTTCCTCGCAAAGGGTAGCACCCCGAATGTTTATTTGCCGAACGTTCGTTCGTATGGACTATTATCGCCGAAAATCCTGACGCGAAACTGAGACCAAAGTGCGTAATCATGCGAAAGCGCGAGCGAAACCCCACTCCATCGGAGTTCCGGAGCTCGTATGCGTAGGTGTGATGCGTGCGCTGCTGCACTTTAACCGCATATACGATTTCGGATTGCCTCTGCTGGCGAGAAGCGTATTTTCCGAGCTGGTAGAAGTGATGGGGTGGATGCGTGCAGTAGGATGATCGCTATTTGCCTTGTGCTCGAGTATCAGGCAGTTTGGAGCGAAGACAATCGTCTAGCGCCTTCTGTGATGGAATGATACAATAAGTACAGGACGAGATTTGTTCCTGCCAGGCGACGATACGTGCGATGGCAGGGTATATTTGGATGAAATAGTTCAATGATCGCAGGAACTGTTAAGGGCATTGTTGAATCGAAGGAACGCTGCCGATCCCATATTATTGTATTACATTGGCAGGTATAACCGATGTATACGGTTGATTATCGGTAAATGCGCCCAACCAATTGCTACGTATATATATACTCTATATAACGAATGGTTTTTGCCCTGCGCAAAACCACGGCCACCGCCAGTGCACTATATGTACTAGTGTATATTTAGATATATCATGTGCGCCACGATACCCACAGCCCCCCGTCGTCAAAGCTACGCGGTCAGCGTATAGAGACGCAGGTAGATACACAACATACACACATGGCAAGTTAAGTATTAGTTCGAGGTTCACGTGCAATCTTGGAGGCTGCACACACGTAGGATATATATTAGCTCTTTTCAGAGAGAGCCGAGCTAATACCTACCATCTCGTGCAGCGCCATCGCGACCGACTACGACGAGCCGGGGGATAGTAGATAATACTGCAGGGAAATAGAGAGAGACAGCTAGTTGCTCCTGCAGCCTAGCTGCTATCGACTTATTCTCGAGCGCGGGGAGTAACTCTCTCGTGCTGCTGCTGCAGGAGAGGCCAAAGGAAGGCAAGGGAAAACGAGGAGGAGGAGGAGGAGGAGGGAAGGAGAAGTCCGGACGAGAAGTCTCGGCGAACAAACAATCGTCCTCGCCGTCGTCGTCGTCGTCGTCGTCGTCGGATGCGCGGCTGCATGTCTCCCCTCCGCCTCCTCCTCCTCCTCTTGGGAGTTGGTGTATGTATGTATGTATGGGGGACGACGGTGGCGGCGGGCCTCGCCGATAGAAAATTAGATAGCAGCGGTTGTGCACGGCCCTCCCGGGCACGTCGAAAGCGATCGCGGCCTGATGACGCTGGAGGTATATATATATATATATATATACCATACACGTATTATATACGCGCTGCACGCCGATCGAGCGGGGCACGTTGTACGTGATGGGGCGATTCCGCGGAAAATTGGTGAATCCGAAAGTTATTGGATTGAATATGGAGAGCTTTTTTTTTTCTTTTTCACCGCAAGTGTTAAAGTATTATTCGTATGAGAAGTCCGAATTTGCACAAGGGGTATCGAAAACTGTGGTATTAACTTTTGGGTAGGCTCAAAATGTCAATCATTGAATTATGATTCACGTTAATTATATACACTTATGGGGAATTTTGAACTCTGTACAGAAAGTCATAGCTTTTTTCGGCTAAAAGTTGGACCACGTGCTACAAAAACTGACAACAGGTAATTAAAATAATCCTTTCTTTAATGAAATCGCTAAAGTCGATGGTCGCCGATCAAAAAAATAGAGATATAGAGTTAAAAGTCTAAAACAAAGGTTAAACTCATTTATTCAGTACCTGTTTAAAAAGAAAATTTTCTTAATTACTTAGTTTTTGCAGGGTTTTTCGTTCATGTATGATGAACA
The DNA here is from genome assembly GCA_030522625.1 of Copidosoma aretas. Lineage (NCBI taxonomy): Eukaryota > Metazoa > Arthropoda > Insecta > Hymenoptera > Encyrtidae > Copidosoma > Copidosoma aretas. Next base: position 2,713 of record JAPYYV010020677.1, read on the forward strand.
AGACATGATAAAAAGCACTAACTGCACTTTTATTCGTTTATACTCCGTAAATCATAAATTTATGGAAATTTCCTATAGCCCCTGCTTGATACGGCACCATCACGATGATCCTATTTAAGATGTTTTTAAATGATGATGTAGATAAAAAATATCGACCAGAATTAAAGGTCATAAAATTCAATTCGAATTCCTTAAATGTTTAAATTGATGTCTGCAAATACAATAAAAATTAGTCCATCGATTTTATCAGTTAATTTTATAAAATCCACCATCGATTGAAATTCAATTCTAAAACAAATCATATTTTCATTCTATAAACTGTTAATGCCTTTCGACTTTTGTTCGTGACATAATTTTTGATAAGATCTTATGAGTTGGGTTACACAAATTTAATGTCAATTACAACATTCATAGTAAGGATTATTTGTAGCTAATGAACGATTCGTTAAAAACGATTTGAGGCTTGGATTTAATAATAAACGAATGACTTTGACATTTGACTCGAATTATTGATTATTAAACAATACGCACTTCGGTACTATCTTTCTTTTCAAAACTCTCAAATTTTTTTACAAATATTTCGTTTATTAACAGCTAATACTTGTTCGCGCTTCAATCCATACTCATCAACACCTACGTATGCGGATTCAAATGCAGGAAACTCTCAAAATTGAGTTAAATAGTTTTTAAATCAAATAAAAGTTTTCATGGGTACACATGAAATTTAATAGTTATTTAGCGTACATTTATTCTTGAGGAACTTTTACAGTTTCTAAATTTTATTTTCAGCTGGACCTCACAAAATTAATGTATTTTTTACGTGCTTTCAGTTTGATTACATCTCGAATTACATTGTAATTAGCAACATGTATAGTATTCATGGAATTTCATATTTCATCCATCTGCAGTATAATTTTAGATGAGTTGAACGAAATTATGTTGATGCAACATTATTATTAATTGGATTGCAGTACTAAAAAACATAAATTTAATGGAAATTCATTGTTTTTTAGTAGCCATTAAATTAAAGTAAATAAAATGTACATTAATTATGTCTCTATAAGATTTGATGTATTGAGAAATCAATTTTAAATTTCATCGCAAGCTGAAGGTTTTAGATTTATAGGGACGAGCCACCTTGAGATACACTTTCAGGACACTAATTTATGTCCTCCACATGACTCCGGAAATGTGAAAAGGTAGGTGAAGAGAAACGTATATGATGCAATTATCTAAGCTGTTCCCACTGAATTTTTCACTAATCTTGGGGAAGGTAATTCTCAATTTATTTCGAATCCCGGGACGAACAATACTTCAAAAATACTTGGGTACTCGGCCAAAAGTAAGAAGAAAGTGCTCTTTGTCACCTTTTTTTCTGTAAGCACCCCCTCCGCCCCGGGCCTTTCTCCCGACCATCGACCCCAAAAACCTATAAAATCACCGTAGCGTCCGAAAATTCCGAGAAACCCGAAAGTATTCTCCAAGATCGTTGGACAAGTCAAAATCCGAAAACCCAAAAATGATCAACAAAGCGCATTGCGCCCCGTTACTTACAATGGCGCGTTCCCGAATTTTCCAAAAAGCCAGCACATAAAATAGAAAAAAAAACCTCTTTTTCGACGGCCGGTCGTAAAAAAAATTTTTTTCCAACTTCCGGGAACCCCTTGGTCGGGTGAATGTTTTATGTGGAATCGCTCTTGTACCACCCGCTCGCACTCGCACACCAAGACCCAGCACGGGCTTATCTGTAAACCCCCCCCCCCCCCTACTCCTCCTCCTCTTCTACTTTAGCCAGGCAGAGCGGAGAGAAGAGGAGGAAGTTTCGGAACTTTTGGCTCTCTGCAGCTCCCTCCCTCTTGCTCTATCGTGTCGTGCAGCAGCTGTCTTTTCGCCGCGCGCGTGACGCGCTTCTCCTCCTCGCGCCGATGCATCTGCTGTCGCGAGAACCGCTGCCATATTGCAGCAGTGTTTGTCCGACTGTCTTGACTGTGTTGATGATAATACATATATACTCGTGCGCGCTCACCTCAACCGCGCACTGATAACGCGCCGACGTCGTATCGCCGCAGTTTTTTACTTCCCCCTCTCGCCGCAAGATACTTTTTCCACCGTGATGCTGCAGTATATTTCTATTTTTTCCGATACACCCCCTTTTTATCCCTCGCCGTTTCACACGCGGGCCATCATCGCCGAGGCAGAAGTTGGAGCGGATTTTCGGTGCTCATCGATGCGCTTCTTTCACTCTTAAAGACGAATCGTATCCAGCGCGTCACTCGGATTTCATGCATTTTTTGTTTTCAGGTGATGGCTTGTTTTTTCTCCTGTTTGGAAAATTTGACGTCAGTTTTTTGGGACATTATTGATTGTTCTTGTAACGTATTTGTTTTATCATTTCAAGGATTCGCAAAATCAAATGGTCATTAGTTATCTAGCTTCGCTTTGATTCGAACCAATTTAACAGTAATCACTGTAGTACAGTGCGAATAAACAGATATCGCAAATTAATTCCTAATCTGACTGCCGTATTCTTCGTATTGGTGATGTACTCCACAAAAGTGTAATTTACGCGTAGCTGACATTAATTTCCATGACCAGAAAAAAAAAACGAAACGCAATAATATATATTATAATAGTTCGAGTTATGTATAGATGTACATATGAGTGTGATTCTGAACAATTCGATAGTTCAAACTGATATGCATTACGTTTATCTCCACATGGGCCGAGCGGAAAGGCAGAATGTACAGATAAAAATACACCAAGTAAATTGCAGCGATAAAAGGGAAAGCCTCGCCGGAACAGATTAGCTATTTTCACGTTCAGTCTGGACAGATAAATACGATATGTGGATCGAGCGTTTACACATATTTATTTTATCAACAAACGCATACAAACTCACTGGTGGTTCGATGAAAGAAAATATGACTTTTTGGTACAGGTTTTGTATTTTGAGTAACGTCCTTGTGTAAAAATAAATGTAGGAGCCTAAACATACGTTCCGTCAACGCGTTATTAATGCGTCATCGTTTTCTGAACAAAAAATTGTTCAACTGCTATCGGTGTGTGAATCATATCGGAATTCAATGAATCGTCAATTACTCAGTTGGACCTGACGTTATAGTTACAGTGTAAGTCAACTAATACTTGGAGCAGCTTAATCGCCTAATTGACATTGTTTGTACGATTATTGTTATGATTATGACACTACCTCGACGACGTTGCATAATTCTGTTCTTATAAGTAGATGCACCCTAGTTTCTCAGCTCGTACTTAAATGTGCCATTAAAAGTACGCATCAAGGAAAGTACAATTGAATAATAATTTGGTCGCTAAAACTTTATTCGTTGAGCAAGGCATGATGAATTCTCTTAGCTGTGTGCGCACAAATCAATGCCTAGCACGATCTAGATTTTTCAAAATTCGTGGTTGACGCCGTGAAAGCATTATGCATACAGATAATACCTAAAGAGATGCGTCAACGGGCAAAAAATACTCTTACCACACGAAAGCAAGTCTCCTCCAGTAGTTCTTATCTCCGAGATAAGGTGAAATACGTCCGGCCGTGAGTAGGCATACTAACCGATAATCACGCCATGTGCACATATTTACGCATTTCCAATTTTCCGACCGTTACCGGAAATCTTTGAGATTTCGTTTTCACCACACTCTGCAATGCGCGCGATACCTTGCTTTTTTTACGATCGGAGTAACATTAAAAATCCATTACGTATTTCGCGCTAAGCGAGTCATCGTCGACGAAAGTGTTCTCTCTCTCTCTCTCGCTCTCTTAATATTGGAGATATTCACATCGCACGCGTGTTGATAATAATCATCGTGACTTTTCCAAGATTGTGTGAGTAGTATACACCTTCGGGTCAGAAAATTTCAAAGAATTTTCCGAACGAACAAAAGACGAATTTGTCGATACTCGGTCTCAGACGCGCGCAAATTACGATAACAAAGCGAGCACGGTGTATCAGTATATAGCAGGTATACGAGTTCGGTGAAGCTAAGAGAAAAAAAAAAAACGAAAAAGCGTCCGATACCAACTTCCGGGCAGCGTGACGAGAATCCACGTGGCGAATTAGTACCGTTATCGCATGGCGAATCCTCTCTTTTTTTTTTCTCCTTGCCCCCCAACGTACGAAATCAGCAAACCCCACCCTGCAGAGTCTCGGAACTCCCTGCAATTCCGTCATGGCTTTTCGCTCGCGTTCGTTTTTTCTCCCGCAGCACACGGTCTCTTTTGTTCCTCCTCCTCCGCACCGGTCGATGTCCCGAGTCATTTCTGCAGTCCTGTTCGCCTGCTCGCGGTCCACATTACCCCGATCCTGATTCAATTTGGGTACAATGTATTCGTCAAATCACTAATGCACTCTTCTAATCCTTCAAAACTATAATACGCGTAAGCGATGAGTTATGCACACCTTCACGTACCTAATATTCCTTCCGCACGTCGGTCCTAATCGATAAAAATTTCCCGAAGGTGAATCACGCGCGCCCAACGTGTCGGAAACACGAAACATAACATTGCCCTACAGCGCTGTATTACCTACCAATAGCTATATATATTTGTCACAGAACGGACTGAGCGCGCCGCAGCGGTGGAAAAACAACAACAGCAAGAACCCCCCCCCCCCCCCCCCCCCCCCCCAAACCAAAAATTCGCGGGGAGCCCCCTTGGGGGGGGGGGGGGGCCACCCGTCCCCCCCCGGGGGGGGCGCCCCCCGCCCCGCCGGGGCGAATTTCGGGGTGGCCATGGCCACGCACGCACACCACCCCTAATCGGAGGGTGAAGCAAGGCCATCGCAGTGTAAGCATACGACTCCCCCTTTTTTCCGTCCATTTTCCAGGGAAAACTTCACACGAATAATATATATATATACACATGTATACACACGCCTCAGCTACATACACACAGGTACACGCGTGCGGGGGAGGTGGACTTTTGGCCTCCATAATAACCACTTCTCCCCCTTTTTTGGGGGTGTACGGTGAACGAAGCTCTTTTTTTTCCTTTTTTTTTTTGTATTCTTTGCAGAGCCGGGTTTTTCCCTACATTTTTGTTCGCATCAAACATACTTTACCAGATAGCATGCACGTAATATACATAGGTAGTCGGTGAAAATCATCCACATAGCCCCCCCCTTCCGCGGGATAACAATTATGCAGACAAAAGTGTAATGCGTATCTAACAACAACGCGAAACCGCGGTTACCTTCGGGCGCGTGCTGTGACGTTTGGATTATATACTTGTAATATGCGTCAGGGCGATCGAATCCAGAGCGCGCGCCGTATGGATTACAGTATGTATATACATATATACATATAAATATAAATGTACACGAGTTTCGCCACAATGGCACTGACGTGCGTGTATAATAATTATTATATAGGTGTGTCCACGCGCTGCAGTATAGGTGTGTATTTGTACACGTGAGGTGTCATTATATACTTACTGCGGAGCTTGGGAAAATCCGTGTCATGTGATCAGCAGAAGCGCGCCCGTGCAATTGAAACGACGCGCGTTGACAAATTAATGTATAAGTATATAAAGCGCGCGGAGATAATGAGGGGTGGAGTTTCGGGAATTGGGGAACATTGATTTTTAACGCCAGCTGTGTTGTCTTTCGACGAAAACGAATTTTGGTGCGCACCTTGGGCTGCCCGATCGATTTTTTGTTCCTTCGCTTTTCATGGGTATAGTCGGCGGATTTCGTTGTCGGCCAGTAGCGTTGACAGGACTGTTTGAAAACCGCTGCCAATAAATTAGCACCAAGTTTCCTCAGCAATATTCTTCTGCAATTATCTCACTAAAAAAAAAAAATGAAATAAAATATTAGAACGATTAAAAATGTCAAAAGAAGCTATTTTCGTGCTATATGATAAGGAATTATTTTGAAAATAAGATTATAATTTTTGTTTTCAACTATTGAAGCAATCGAAAAGTTGCAAGAAACCGCGTTTTGGACATACAAAACCGTTAAACAACCTGAATAAGGTGTGTGAAGCTTGAATTTTTTTTTTGGGATTAATACAAGGATATACAAAGAAATTTTTCAAGCCTGAATCATCGAAATCACTGGAAAAATTTCTAAGATATGAGTGATTTTCCACAAAAATCTCAGTATTTCTTTAATAAAAACTAAACAAAATATTTTATCAAAATAATTCAAAATGGAAAATAGAGCTATTTTAAAGCTCTATCAGATACCACTACTTAGAAATTTGAAATTAAATTTTTTCACCCTTAAATAAGTAAAAAAAAAACCTATTTTTTGACCATAAAAATCGTTATAAAAACCTTAATGAGATATAAAACTTAAATTTTTTTTTTCGAGCCGCCATAAGGATAAGAAAACAAAAATTTCAAGCACAGAATCATTGAAATCTACCGTTGGATTCCTGAGATACGACTTATTACATACACACACACACGCACAGACTTTTTCTAAAAATGGACTATTTACAATTCAGACACGATATAAAATATTACCAACGTAATACTAGAAAAAGTGAAAAAAAAAAAAAAAAAAAAAAAAAAAAAAAAGGTCAACAAGTGTAATTATGAAAAAGAGCAAAAAAAAGTAGATCAAAGTTATCGAGTACACGACCAATAATAAATCCAGAAGACGGTGGTGCGGTGAAAAGAAAATCGTATACCTGATGTAATGGAAGAGTAGCGTAAGGAGGGAAGCAAGAGTCATCGTATATGCGTGTGTATACGTGCGCGCGATGGGAGGGAAAACAAAATTTTTATTCGCGGGTGATGTATCGATAGAGCTGGAAGAGTGGGGCGGAGGAGGGTCCCCCGAGAGTTTCCAGAGAGGAACTCGACTTTTTCCCACAAACGCGGAAAGACGGTGTTGGCGTACTGTATACGCTCACACATCACGTCTTATTATTATAACACAGAGAGAGAGAGAGAGGGAGGGAGGGAGAGTGGCTGCATGGACTTTTTATGCGTATAATAAAATGTAAGACGTAAAGTCAGGTGCTGGGCTAAGCAGATTAAAAGGGACTTGCTGGCGGTGTGTGTGTGTGTGTGTGTGTGTCAGTTTGGCTCCGTCGCCTCCGCTCGTCCTTACTGGCGACCCGATGCACTGCGCACGAATCATCCTCGAAGAATGCCCTTTTACCAGCAGCTTCGAGGGATCAAGAAGTTGGGGACCCAGGGAGGAAGGCCCATTATGATACACTCACACGCAGAGATGAGATAGCTGTGCGAGGATGGGGGCGCCTACGGTATAGGCGGATACTCGCGAGCGTTAATTTCCCGGGTATAAAATATATTACGTAGTGGAGTGCGGAGGGGGGGTGGGGGGGGAGGACTCGGAGGGAATATTATATATATAGCCACGCGCACAATAAGATGGCTGCGAGATTGAAAAAGGGAAAGAAGAAAAAAATGGAGAGAACCGAGTGGTGCACGTTCATAAGGCGTCCTCTGCGCGGTAGAGGATGAGGGATGGAGGCATTATTATTATTATTATCATTATTATGTTCGCAGAGGAGCCACGGAAGCCTGTTGGAATACGGAATCTTTCCCTCTCCCCGGAATGTACGATTAATATGTATATGTATGTATGTATGTATGTATACTTATGCAATAGGACAGTGGACGACCGCCACGAAGATCCACCTTACCCTGCACTACTTCTGCTCCTTCACATTCATGATTATAATAACAACAGTAATGGTATAGTAGTCATAATATAGCCGAGACATCACGCGCATTCCCAAAGTTTTCATTTTTATTCTTCGGGCGCGTCGATCTTCCGTTCCTCCTCTCTCGCTGCTTTCTTCCCTGTAGACAGTTGGCTGACTTTCCTTTCTCCTCTTTTGGCTCCTCCGCGGGCCCGCGCACGGCTTTCCACGATTATCTACCTCCTCCTCCTCCTCTTAACTTTCGTACTCTCTATCAAGTCGGAGGATCGGAGGGATCCTCCCTTGTTTGTAGACTGTTTGATTATAATTGGACTCGCGGCGGTGCTGGTGCCGGATATAGAGTCATCGTTGAGTTTTCATTTTTACCCCTCCGGTGACGCGGTTCAATTAAAAAGTTGTTAAAATCATTAAGTCGCTTCCCCCCGATCGTCTGTGAGAAAAATTACAATATTCCAGCACAGTTGAATTACGCGTCGATCTAATGTTCATTAACTCGTGGCTCGTGTTACATCGCAATCACAAAGATTTGAAAATGCAGACACCAAAAATACATCATGCAACAGTAAAACTAGCGCGTACTGCAACGATGAAACATGAAATTTTTTCCCTCCGAAAATAAAAAGAAAGAAAACCCAAACGCTCGCGCGCTCCGCGCAGTAAACACACACACACAACTCCCACGACGACGCCATCGGAACAGAGAGAGAGAGAGAGAGCCCATGCCTGCATGATTATATTCATTTTTGCCACAAGAGTCAATGCACCCGACCCATTGTATAACAAACGCACACACGCACGCACATCTTTTTTTCTTCCTCCTCCTCTCTCCAACCAAACGCATACAATCTCTCTCTCTACGATCTACTATGCCCCGCATTCTTCGCCTCGTCCCACCTCTCCCTCCCTCGCTCTTTCGGCCGCTCCACCTCCGTCCCCATTCGCTGCACTCCCACTCCTGCTAGGGCCCCTCTATCTACTCCTGCACCCATCGACGGGAGACGCACGGCGGAGGCGCTGGAGGGGAAGCCAGAGGGCTTTGCACTTCGCTACCCATATATATTATATATCTACACGCACGCTCAGGGGCCTTGCCCGCTCACGCTGCGCGCATGGCGTCTCCATCGGGAAAATGCACGCATCGGGCTCTCCAGTTTTTTTTTTTTTTTTTTTTTTTTTTTTTTTTTTTTTTTTTTTTTTGTTTTTTTT
>JAPYYV010020680.1:0-11150 GCA_030522625.1 Copidosoma aretas
CTGAAAAAAAAGAAAAGAAGAATAATAACGAGAAAAGCGACGCGGCTATGTTGAAAACGCGATAAACGGGGGCCAGCGCGCTCTCCGTGGGTGCCGCACTATACTGTCGTGTACGCGCGTATATTATACACACATACGCACGGGGCAGTGATCTCTGGCCGCAGAGATATGTACGTACGCGCACACATAATATATACATAGAAAGCCCGAGCGATCGAGAGAGAGAGAGAGAGAGAGAGCAGCCATCACGTTATACTATCACGATGCTCCGAGATGACGGGGGCGGCGATAATGACGAGATGGGCAATGAGTCCTGTTCGTGGGCTGCAGTGTTGTACGCATCGGGGCAAACGTGTGCGCGCGGGGGTGGGCGAGGGAGAAGGAAGCGCGGCAGTAGCAGCAGCTCGGGGTGGGGGAGGACGAGGGAGGGGCGTCGGCAGCAGCAGCCGGGATCCGGTGGGTTATAGCGGGAGAAGAGACTCAATGCCGTGTATACGTATCAGGAGGGAGGAGGGGGGGGGGGGGAGAAGTGTAGCAACGGCGCACCAGGAGTCCGAAGCCGCGGGGGAGCCTCAGTGTCGGCGCAGTGGCCGGGCCATCGCGTCCTGCGCCAGGCAGTCTCTCTCTCTCTCTTCTCTCTCTGCTTCACCCCTCCCCCCACCTCCCCCGCGTTCGCCGCTACACTTTCGGTCCTCCTCTCTTCTTTTCCTTTCGCCTCCTCCTCCGCCGCCACTTGCAAGCTCCTTCCGCTTCCTAGTTCTCTCGGCGGCAGCAGTGCTGGCTCGTTGCGCGGCGGGGCTCAGTCGTGCCGGCGACTCGCTCCACGATGTGACGACGTGTGTGTGACTGTTGTTGTTGTTGTTGTTGTTGTTTGGGGTCAATGTGGGGGGGTGGACCGGTCGGGCCCCATGTGCGCCAGTCCCGAGGACTACTCTACCGTTGCTGCTGCTGCTACCGTTAGCCGGAGGAGGGAGCGGGACGAGGCGGGGGCGAGGTAGCCCCGACGCCGACGTTGAAAGTCGTTCAAAATGTTCGAGTGGAGGAAGGAGTCGGTATGGAGCTAGACGCGCTGCAGCCCGGGCCGCTCTAGTCCGCGAGCCCCCAGCGGCGGCGCCCCGGCGCCGACCGCCTTTAGCAGTCACACCGATGAACGAGGTAACTAGCCGTCACGTTCTCGCACACACTCCACCAGTATTATAATCATCATCGTCGTATCAATCCCATGATCCTTGTACATCCCTGTGGGAAAAATCAAAGCTTATGGGGTGATGCTCCTGTGCGAGCCCAGTGTTGCGACACGATAAAACAGGGACTATGTACCAATCTCCCTCCATACGTACAGAACTACCTTCCCTCGAGGCCTTTCGGTTTCGAGGGCTTGAAACAACACTCGATCCAAACTACTTCTTCTTCTTCTTTCTTGCAGTATTTTCAAGTTCGGAGCACTACGGGCTGCTCCCCCATGCGGGGGGAAGAAAAAAACACGAAAGCGAAAGCCTCTGTTTACACCGCGCGCGCCGCTCCCGAAACCCGCAGCTCGAAATATTCAATCGGCCCGAGCGGCGGTGGCGGGGGGGGGGGGGGGGGGGGGGGGGGCAGGCGAGGGGGAACAAAAGGGGGGGTGGGCGGGGGGGGCGAGGAAGGGCGTCGGGCTCTCTGGCTTCGCCGCGTCAACGGCGAGGTACACGCTCTCGCCTCCGGAGACAGCACGCCCAGGACGCGCGCACACTCACAGCCAGAGAGAGAGAGAAACGTACGCGGTCCAGAACGGAAGGGGGACGGTGCACGCCGGTGTTCGTATGGGGCTGGCTGATATTTGCCTGCCCCGTTTGTACGCTGTCGTAGCTGGACTCCGGCAGGCTCGTCTCTGCGAGCAAGCGCTCCCTCGCTCCGCCGCTGGCCCCCCCATTGTACTTCCCCGCTGCGTGCGCTGCTGCTCTTGCCCGTCTGTTTTAGTTTGATTCGCCTCGGCCCGATGTTGTCGGTTATTGCGCGTTTCACGCTCCCTCGCTGGATCCCGAAATTGCTCGGATTAGCGGACAATTATACCCGCAGGGTGTGCGACGTGGGGTGGGGCTGTTGGAAAAATTGTTCTTCATTATGGGGGCATTGGTCATCGAGCGGTAATTTTTCTTCCATCCATCAAGATTGTAAACATATAATGAAACGCGTAGCATACGGAAATGTAGGTTCGTGTTGGGCAATTTTAATGAGAATTCCGGCAAACAGTGGGGCAGGAAATTGTTCATCAGCTGCACAGTTATGGAAACCAATAGCTGAAATTAATTAAAGTTACACCGACCGCATTACTGCAGACTGTCGGATACGCGATATAATTTATACCATATAGTAACCGTATGCGTATACGTCATACATCTACACGCCAGCTCGTTCGAAAGCAATTGAATGCGCGCTTCTATAAACGCGTATGTGTTGCACACGCGGCTCTCGCATCAGTTTATTTCCGCCCCCGTGCGAATTTCGATCGGCAATCGTTTATCGGGCGAATGAAAAATTATACTCCGTACAGCGTGGCCTGATTATCATTACTATTATAACAAATATCGTGCGTTGCTGCCGCCACGGGGAGGGGGAATTAAATTTATTCAAATGAGCTCGACTGCGACGACGAACTCTTGTATGCCCGTGCGCGGGAGCGTTGAGATTGGCTCGTGATTAACGATTAATAGAAACCCCACGTGCGTCCGTCGGCCATTCGCTGGATTTCAATATACTGCTGTTATTGTTCTTGTTGTTGTTGTTCATAGTGATGATGGACCAACTATGTTCACCATGGTACCATCGACTCTGAGGCTGCGCGTATTAATAGAACTGAAAAAAAAAAGAAACAAACGCCAAATAATCGCTTGGATGTTGACGTCGAGAGAAAAAGAGCGAGAACATGATGGAAGCGAGCCAACGGCGGATGAAGAGCGGGTCCCGCTCGGCGGCAAAAAAATCAGCCACCCCCCCCCCCCCCACCCCCCCCCCCCCCCCCCCGCCCCGCCCCGCCACGCCGCCGCCCCCGGGGCGCCCCGGACNNNGGGGGGCAAAAAACCCCCCCCCCCCCCCCCCCCGCCCCATCATTGTCTCGGACGGTGCATCTCGAGAGAGCGTGGAGTAGAAGAACGGACGGGAAAACAGGAGAGGAAAATGTGAATGTAAGAAATGAGGGGGCGAAAGCGCTGCGGGAGCCTCCGCCGTGTTATCGGATTAGCGGGGATCCGCCGAACCGGTAAACAACAAACAATGCAACGAGTTTCCCCAACTTTTTTCACCCCACCGACCGGCCAACTTTTTAGCCGGGCGCTCCCTCGTACATTTCCATCCGGACCTTTTCCAGCTTTTTCTCTTCCGGAGCAGCCCGAGTCGGGAAAAATTAACTCGATTTGCCAACATCCACCGAATGGAACCCCCCCTCCACCTACACCACCGATCGGACGAGCACGCAAGGACAGTAGCGTATTTACGTATACTCGTACGGGGGCGGATAAAAAATTTCACCGACGTCGGGGCGATAGAAATCAAAAGCCGTAAACTCGTCGTTTTACGCTGTAACGCTCCAACACCGCGCGCATATTCTTTCTCCTATCTGTCCGTTGCCCCCCCAGAGCGCGCAAAGTGCTCGTCGAACGTGCACTCGGCGTCTCGCAGACAGTTGCATAAAAAATGCACAGCCAGAGGCAGGGAGCCGGCCCCATATCCCGCGCTGCGATTTCAGCGCGAGTATGTACTATGTCTACTGCACGAAGTGGGGGGGGGGGGGGGGGGGAGGCCCGGGGGGGGGGGGGGGGGGGGGGCGGGGGAACCCGCGGCCCCCCCCCCGCACTGCGTGTTTCTGTCGCGAGAAAAACGTTGGAGGAGAAAAAAAAAATGCCACTCCGTTCGATCGGCGGGATGGTAAACGTCTCCCGAGGACGGGAAAAAATGAGCGATCGCGGAGCCGGGCGTTGGAATAAAAAAGAAAGAAAAGCCGAAGGCAAAAGGTCGGCCCTCCGCTAATTGAATCCGCGTACCTTCATTAGCCGCGTCGAGTCACCCCCCGCTCCGCCCCCCTTCGCTGCTCCTTTTTTTTACACAATACCTGATTAAGCGCGCTCCTGTGCTCGCTCCTACCTCTGACTATATATCCTCCGGTTTTACGATCAATGGAACCCCAACGCGCCCAGGTATACTGCGTTGTAACCGTGTAGAGCTTGAGATCGCTCGTCCGAGCATGTTCCGCCTCGCGGTATAGGTAAAGTTGATGACGAATAAATATCTAAGTCGAGCACGCAAATGAATAATTACTCACCGGGTTTTTTCTTGCCGTAGCAGGTCCCAGCGAAATTTAATTGCAAAAGTTGCGAGGACGCGATCGGAGGAACGGCTGATTTCTGCTCCTGAAACTCCGGCGCGGCTTCCAAAATGCACGCGCGGCCGCTTTTCGCAACAAGTAGGACTCGAGCCGTGCATACGTATATACGTGGTACATAGACATAGGCACCACCGGCTATTGTGCCTACAGGCGCGCCTGTGTGTGTGGTGCCCCACCGAATCGTTCACGTCAGAGGAGCGGCCGGGGGGCGCGAGGAAGGGGCGATGATCGTTTCGATTAGCCCGGCCGCTTCTGCAGCCCGGAAATTGGCGACAGTGAACGCGCGCGGCGGTTAACCGGGGCTGCCTGTCTTCTGTTTTCTATTTTTTTTCCCCTTTTTATCCGATATTCGGGAAAAATTAATTCAATTTCATGTTGGTCTCTTTGTTTTTCGTCCCTCTCCCTTCCGCCACCCGGGACTTTTTTTACCAGCGCAAGGGTCGAAATTTTTCTTCATAAAGGTCGTAGCAACCGAGATACAAAGTTATACCTCGCGGCCCCGCGTAATCACGGGAAAACTAGCCGGGCGCGCCAACTTTCGGAGAACAAGAACTCCGGTGCAGGAGAGTGTCAAAAGCCAAACTCGTTCCAACTCGTCTGTATAGTGTGCGTTTGGAAAACAGTGGCCGGTGTGAATAAATACTCGTCAGCGCCACGTGCGCCAGATGGGGTGCGTCGTTGGCTGGAGAAAATAGTCGCCAATGTAGGGAGCCGGGGCACGAGGCACGATAGAATACGGTATAGGTTATTCTTACCGAAATAGTAGTCACAGTCGAGTGCGGTCAGACGCGGTTTTGCCGGAACTTGCTCGCGGCAACACCTGAAGGGAAGGGGAAGCAGCGTGTGTATGGACAGACAACATTTGGTACAGTGGTATATTACGTAATATATACAGTGGCAGGAGAAACAGTAGTAGCGTAGTCCCGTGGTGTCAGCACACGGCCACTCGACCCTGCAGTAATCTCTGTGTATTATATACTTGGGTATTTATATAACAGCCATCGCGACCTACCCGTGTACCTGGCCACAGCATATACATATATAGTATATACATCCATTCTAGTGCACTCGGCGGACTGTTGGTGCAGGGGGTTGCTCTAATACCCGGACAAGTATAGACGATGAAGACGGATATCTCGCTACCTCTTCCGTACAGTTACCTGCGATATCCCTTTCTCCCTCTCTCGGCCGATTCTGCTTTTGTGCTCGAATAGTACGGGGAAATATAATATTATATTTCTATACGCAGAACTGCTGGTGACGCCAACACCGCGGCTTCCTTCTCTTCGCGCTCGCCTCCTATAAAGCGCATTTTTGTCAACGTAGCAGTGAGCTCGAGTCCAAATAACATTTCTTCGTTGGATCTGCCGCTGGATATTATTCGATCTCTTGGCAGGATCTTGTCGAAAAGTTGAAAACTCCATTCGCGCGGATTCTCCTCCGAGAGCCCTCGACGTTCGGCGCGTGGGATCGAATTATTTTCCTTCGATTATTGGCTTCCGAAATGATCGACCGAGCGTAAGTAAAGAAAAGCCCTCCTTCCTTTTCGCGACACACCCGGTTTTTTTTTCTTGCTTTCTCCTTCTCTTTTTTCTTCCGATATTAACGCTCCGTAATAGTGCGCCTACCTTCCGCATATATATATACCTCTCACCGAAGATGAGGATTTAAAGGGGTGCGATTTTGAGCCCCGATATCCACGTGTACGTGCTCTATGTTCCCCGATCCTATATTGAAGTCGATCATCGTATGCAAGATACTCGTTCCCTGGAAGGGGGCTATTTTTTCATCGCTAAAATAATTCTCGTTTTAAGTACAACTAATCGCGCGCTTACAGTTGACGCACGACCCAATAAAAGAGACTGTCATAATTCATCGGATTACGTCTTCCCGGTGTTCAAAAGTAGCTGGTGGTGAAGAATAACACGCCGAGATATGAGTCGAGATGGGTATTAGAAACTCCCAACTCCCGTGCGAGCCCCCGCAGCTCCGCGCGATGAGCTAGTCTGTTGAACATTCGGGGGACGAAATTCGCCTCCATAGAGATCCTCGGTGCTTTCAGCTGCTCGACAGCCACTGTTACAGCCAAGTTTCTTCTTTCGCGCGGTTACGCGCTGCCGGAGGATATGTATATTACGCACCTACCGGACAATGGGAGTCCCGTTTCATCGGGCTCCATTCGAGCCTCGCCGTACCTATTCTTGCCTATCTCGTCCGACGGTGCATTGTCTGGCCTACTCTCTTCCCGAGTAAATGAAAGAGCGGCGTGAGTACTGCAGAAAGGCGCGCATTAGGAATATTTCGCGAGTCGATAGCGGGGCGGGGATGAGCTCGGAGAGCGAAGGATCCGGCGCACTCTGTTCCCCCGGAGCCTCCGAGCGCGGGTGGAGAGTAACAAGGGGCGCGGGACGGCGTTTTTTTCGGCCGACGATTTTTCTCGGCCTTACGCGTCCAAGCCCATCGCTGGTCGATCCGGGACTCGCGTGAGGATCGGCCGCGGACGGATAACCCGGCGCGGAAATTGCCGACGCCCCTGAACAACGGGGGCGCCCGGGGAGTCGTCCCTTCCGGCGCACGAGCGGACGATCGGATCCGATATTGGATACATCCACCGCGGCCCGTCTTTTCTCCCGCCCCTTCCACTCGTTTGGCTCCCCATCGGTGTGATCCACGCCCCCTCCCCCCCCTTGTCGCAGGGGGATATCGGGAGGGATATGGGCCGCGATTTTCCACAGCGGTGCTCTGCGCGACGAACGAACGATGTGCTCCGGGAACGTTTTTCGCGCGAGTAATCTCGCCGCTCGGCGGGTGACGACGAAGCCCCGTTATTTTTGCCACTGTTGTCCCGAACAGCGAGTGTGCTGCTGCTGCTGCTGATTCGGCGTCCCGGGATAAGTTTTTCCCCCGACGCTGCGCTTGGCGAGACAAAAAAATTTAATGATTCCCGTAACGAGGTCGGAGGATCCCCTCCTCGCGAGGAGGAGGACTCGGGCAAACAGACTCCGAAATAACGAGGCCAGCGAGGCCCCTGCGCGTCCTTGTTCCGTAGACTCCAGCTCCGCGGAGGGGGAGAAGGAGCAGCGAGATAATAGCGCATTGAAAGGCATTCGCTTGATCCTGGCTGATGTTTATTGTCTCCGGGGCGACGAGGGACAATGCCTGGGAATCGTCGTGCGACGTGGACTCGTTTCGCTGGAATCAAAAATCTAGTTGGACGAATCTGCGAGTATTTCTTCATTTTTTGGTTTTCGGAAGCGATGGGGGATGGAAAAAAATAGGTGGGGATGAGCGGCTGTGGCCCGCGGGCGCGGAATCATAAATGCAAAGAGCCAATTCTCATTCGCGACTCGAGCCCTGCGCTGCACGCGAATCCATTTCGCCTCGTCTTGCCGCCCCCCCCCCCCCGTTCCTCGTACGCCGCGGGTTCACCCTCTTACCGGAAATTCCTCGAGGGCTTTTCCTCCCCCGACAGCCACGATTCGGAGATAACTCGTTGCGACGGCGGTAACAATGATAATCATCATAATTTTGCAATATATCACTCGTATGGAAAAATCAGTACGACGTTGAATTTGTATGGATATTGTTGAAGACGAATGAATGCATGTACGTTGGAGGCGGAATCCATATTCCATAAGTTTGACGGAAAGGATATATATATTTTTTCTCTTCTTCTGGGTGCTTCGACTCTCGGAGTTGATGTTGGCACAACGTGCAAACACTGTTGCCCCGACTCGTTTTTTTCCACTCGCGTGATTGTCATCATTCTTGCTTCGCGCACCTGCAGTTGATGCATAATTTGTATCGCGACGGGGAAAAAACAGCGAAGGACCAGAAGTCCCCCCGCGCGCTTTTTATCATTGTAATACCGGAGATCGAGAAAAAGGGGAGCCTAACGCCAAGTTTTTTAATCAAAGAAACGGGAAGAAAGTCCTAAATTAGAAATCCCTCGAGTGCTCCCTCCTCCACCTCGGCTTTCTTCTTTCACGCATCCCGGAGCCTCGCTATTTACGACCGAGTCGTGGCAATGAGTTAATTTTGAAATTTTTTCCCTCCTCGGAGGAATAAATTTACTTCCCCGTTTGCATACTGATTCATTCTTCATTTAAATTTAAATTGTGTCGCTCGGAAGTGCATTTTGACTCTTTGCCGTTGAGCGAGAACAAAAAAAAAGGTCGCGACGGTCATCGCACCGCAGCGAGTTTCAACTATATTTGTTGCACAGTTGAAGTTGCCCTTTGTTGTTCTCTATTCATTGTGCCGAGCATGAAGCGAAAAATCATCACCGGTGTGGAATAGTCGTCAAACAAGAGCTATCTGTGAATGAGATTGCGATGCAGAAGGAAGGGAAAGGCGACAATGGGAAACAAAAGTGATCGAAGGGAAGAGAGAGAGGAGAACGGGGAGTATACTTACGTCACAGAGCGCAAAGGCGGCAGAGAGCAAAAGTGATCGTAATTTGCAGTAGCAATCTCGGCCAAGTGTTTATTCTGTCATCTTCTTGTCCGGGCGATTCGTCGCGCACTCGCTTCTCGACCCTCTCCTTTTTTTTTTTTTTTTTTTTTCCTCCCAACTCTTTATTCCAAATGATCTCGTCAGTTTCTCGTATTCCGAATTCGCCTGTATAATTTTACCATCTCTTTAAAACGTCCTCGGGATTCCAGGAAAATTTCGCGTATTAAATAGCGAAAGAGCTTTCATTGCGAGAGCTGTCTGGTGTATTTTAGCCGTAATGTGATTACAATTACTCGGTTCAATGCCGGATCTTTTTACACGATTTTATTCCCGAATCGAGATAAAGAAACTTTGCGATGGTTAACACTGGTGCACGCTTCTACAGCGTTTGCGAGTAGTTTCCTCTCTTTTGGCATAATGAAGAACTTGGACACGCTCACGGGGAACTAAAGTAAACTATGGATTAAACTTTACAGTGTTTTTCAACATTTTCTCATTAAATGGAATTATTTCACTGACCGCCGATTCGTGCTCCCAGTCTAGCTATTGTCCGTGTGCGGTAGCATTACAGAGAGCTTTTCGTACGTTGCGTAAGAGACTTTGCTCCAATCAAGTCACTAAAATTGCCTTCGTCCATTCAAGTATGTCACTACTTGTATATTCGGGACGTTGAAAAAATACCTAAAGCTCTTTAGAGTGGCATTTAAAAAATTCAACATTCCACCCAGAGTATTTAAGGTGTAAAATTTTTGAAGTAAAATTGCGGAAGTAAAGTATTCTGAGATCGAATGCGATATGGGGCATTCTTAACTTTACCACCAGATAACTGCATAAATATATATTGTTATTAAAATATCAGAGTGTTAGTCATGTAAAAACAAATCGGATGTATTTTCTAGGTTTATTCAATTTATTTACTAGTATTAGCACATACTTTATAGTTGACTGACTTCTTATAGCTGCCTTTGCATCGGAATATTGTGACTTGGTGAAAGATCGGTACTCAAACACACCTAATCCTACAGAAAAGGCCAGCCGTCTCTCTATTATCCGACCTGTAACGAAGGAAGAGATATCAAATTAATTTTTCCTTCATATGCCATATACTTAATACGGAGTTTCATTACTTTTTGTTGTCTCAGCATCGAAAAATTACACTTCAATAATGATTTTAATCGTAGAATCGATCGCTTCGCCAAAGACCTCCTGAGGTTAAAAATTTGTAATTAGCCTTTCAGCGAGCCTTTGAGCATTAAAATAAAAAAAAGTACCATTAGCGTTCAAATAATACGCCACTCCCCTTACCCGCGTTGAAAGTTTGTCCTTCTCCCCTCACAACGCCACCGTCGTAAAGTTCAACGCTAACTTCAACGCGGACGCGCAAAAATGTGCAAATTAGATACAGCGCACTCGACGTGCCCATATAGTTTGGAAAATGTTCCGGCGTAATTAGTTAGATTTTCGCTCGAGTCCCATTAACACCCGTCGCCGCACTTTAGGCGTGGTATAGGTGAAGTACAGTATAGGGACGGGAGGCCACTTTACAAACTGCCGTCTCTGGTGCTCTCTTTGCGCGCGAGGGAAACTTTCGCGCTTTGTACCGTCGCCTCTCGAATTTCCATCGTTCCGCGCAATTACGCGCACTCGTGTGGCGGCCGATGGCAAATGAAAACAATCATCGGCGGGATTAAAGGCACGGGCATTGTGCAACATGAGAAGCCGATGCAAGGGGGCGCCATTCGGGGGAACTTTGGTCGAATCCGCCGATGGTTCTGATCGTATGCCTTTCGTTCCGGTTGATGAGTGAAAAAAAAAGGAGGTTCAATTTTCAGTTATTTGAAGAAAAAAAGGAGGAATTGAAAAAACCGGCATGACGAAAGCCGAGGGAAAAGAATATCGTGATTAACATTTTTACGCAAATCCGGCTTCTCTGCTGGTGGTGTTGAAAACTGCGATTAATTCGGGATAGCTGGTATGTTAATGCACTTGGCCACGCTCACCCCTTACCTCGCTTATGCTCGAGATTCCTCGACCAGCGTTTCGTAGATCTTTTTTTTTTTTTTTTTTTTTTTTTTTTAATAAGCTCAACCAGCAGTAGCAGCAGCATAGGTGCAGCGCAGCGCTCAATTTAATTACGCTCCCTGCTCCTCTCCGTTTAATCGCAATACATTTTCCCGCCCCGTATTTTCATGTTTACTTGATAATGTTTCTATTGCGCGTGCTGCTGCTGCGGGAGGAATGGGAAAGGGGGGGGGGGGGAAAGGAACGGCGGCGCTACTTTTTTTTTTTTCATCCTGCGGCGTCCTCCGAGATCTACACAGTGGCTATCTGTTACTGT